>CM067526.1:10202628-10262628 GCA_034509925.1 Hirudinaria manillensis | reverse complement strand
ACGACCCTTGTGTTACTGACCTCAGTTCCACATCACATTCTCATCATCGTAATCGTCGTCGTCGTCATCATCATCATCATCATCATCGTCGTCGTCGTCATCGTCGCTTTTAAATGATTAATTTTGGAATATTTTGAATTGCTTCGTTGTTCTTAAGCACACCTTTTGGATTAAATTGTTATCTTTCGTCCTTATTTTCAGTTTATGGAGAGCTGATATTTTGTTGAAGTTGCTGGTTTTAGTTTTTAATACCTGATAACATGATAATATTAGTAGTAATATGAAATTAATACACAATAATTTTAGTGGAATCGGTCTTTCTACGATTTCTAAGATTAATGGAACAAATAAAATAAATCGTCAATAAATTTTTAAAATTAAGTGTCATCAACGCGCGCTCAATAGTAATTCGTACGTAGTTATTGGAATGGTTGCGTTTGTAGTTCTACATTCTTAATAAACTGCGAACTACAATGTCGCAATCTATTGGTCACATCAGATCACTATAAAGCTTTACTAAATAATATACGAACGGCATTAACTTGCAAAATTTAACATTTGCATTTGATTTGCAGACTGAGCAATTTTATCCCGATGGGAGATGTAAAAGCACTGACAAACAAACAATATGGCAGACGATGAATAGAATAAAAAGAGACAGACACAAACACTTTAAAGTCTCAAAGCAAATGAACTACTATTCCGACCTTTCGATACTGACTGCCACCAAATTGAAGACCGAGGTGCAAGCAACCAGCATCTCTACGAATCCAGCCAGTTTGCACATGATCCTACTGCCAGTCCAGCGAAAGGCGTACCTGATCGTCATCTCGTAGGGCAGGCAGACGGTCAGGAAGACCAGGTCTGCCATGGCGAGACTGAGTAGGAAGAGGGAGATGGTGCTGTGCCATCTCTTGTCCATGAGCATCGTAAAGACGACCAACGAATTGCCGAGGGTGCTGAAGATGAAGAGGATGAAGTTGAAAGATGCCGATATGATGATGGCCGTGTCTTCGTTCCAGTCACCGGTCACCTGATCCATGTCGTCGATGTAGGTTAAGTAGTTTTTTGCCATGTAGTCCATGTATAGAGTTTTGTTTAAGTCGTCGTAATCGACGTATACACCTTCTTCATCATCATCACCATCACCATCATCACTACCACCAGTGTTGTTGGCATCGTAGTTGGTAGATTCGTTGAGTTCGTATTGTTGAGATGTGTTATTGTTGAGCCAGTACGTATTGTTGTTGTTGCTGTTGTTAATATTTTTGTCGTATCCATTGTTCTCACGTTCCTGTCCAGCATAAGCACGATTGAGTCGAAGCATGTCGTCGTTGTGAGATCGGTGACTCGACAATCGTTCAGTCGTCGATGAAGTGTGAATGGCGAATGATTGTTCAGTCGAGTTGATCCACTTCTGTCGGTCGACGATTAACTTGAACTTCTGAGCCGAAGTTACGACTGGAAACATCCTCCCGTTTCTCGATACTCTTGGAGTAGAAGCGACAGGTTCAAACTTTACATTGGCTTTATTTTCTGACTCTTGGATCAGTTCGTTCATCCCACGAGAGATTTCAGGTCTCAGAAGAAAAGGGGCGGTGGTCTGCTGCAATTCATAGAGAATGGAACCTTCATTCTCTGCTAAGGAACTCGGAAACAATAGTAGAGGAGGTGTTGATGATGATGAAGATACTGATGATAATGATGATGATGATGGCGAAGGTAGTGATGGCAATGACGACAATAGCGCTGCTGGCATCAGAGAGGATGGTTTTGACATCAAGTGTCTCAGAGAGTGATCTAATAACGGAGGAGACGTCGTCGGCAGGAAATGACGAATTGACGATGATGATGATGATGGTGAAATTGGTGGTGGTGGTGGTGATGATGATGATGATAATGAAGATGTTGATAATAGAGGTAGTGGAAGAACGTGTTCGGAGGCGTTTATGTAGGAAGTAAGACTCATAAAGAGGACGTGAAACATCGGCAGGAATGAAGACATTGAAGAGTATTTGAACCTCTCCATTTTCTAATTTCTTTTTTTCCGTTTCTTCAGTAAATCAAGCAAGATGTCGAGAAATGAGGAGGGCAAGTATTACCTTCTTTTCTCTGTTTAAATATTTCAATTCATTGATTTTAAATTATTAATTTAAACTATTATATTTTACTTTAAATATATTAACTTCAACAACAATAATATTTCAATTCATTGACGCCATATAAATATCAATAAAATTGTATTATTATTATTATTTCAATGCAATTTCAATTGTATTTCCAAGCAATTATTATTATTGATTTCCATTCAAGTCATTATTTCACAGTTATTTCATAAGTTATATTATTTTGTAGTTAATTTTTTTAGGAAGAATATTTACTAATTTTAAGGATTATCATAAATTCAATGAAATTTATTGAAAATGATGTGAAAATGTTAAAAATTTAAGTTGCGAAAATCACGGGCATCTATCGTTATTTGCTCGACATGATGAAAATCATTTTCTAATCACAGATTTGTTGACCTACGTACGTAAACATTCGTTAAGCTAATGACCCGCCTGTCCAATTATTCCCGATTCCCCAGCGTGTAATAATAATGTAAATGTAATTTATATCAATTTATTAATATTTCTTATCACGTGTAACAACGATTCTGGTAATTTCCCGATCGTGTAGTTGTTGACAATGATTATGATTTCTTTAATTAATTTACTCTCCAGGTTAAGATCAAGTTGTGAAAGTCTATGGAAAAAGTTAAAATTCTTTAAAAAAATCTTAAATCTCGTAAATAAATTCTATTGATTCCATAAATTGATTGACTGATTGATTAAATGATTGGTTGATTGATCGACCAATTGATAAATTGATTGGTTGACTAATTGAAACAAAATGCTGGGATTTCCCACAACCAACAAAAAACGAGGGCTGTTTTACTCGTAATGATAAATATTTATTTATCTACTTATTGAATTAATTATTTATTATTTAAATTATTGCTTAAATATCAAACCTTGGTTTGTATTTAACGTTTATGTAAATTTATGTCTAGGTGTTTATTATTCAACAATAATATTTATTAATAACATTTATTATTATTATTATTATCATCGATAATTTTTAAATTATATATGAATTGTAATTTGCATGGTAAATCCAACACTTATCAGCACAATAAAGATAAGAAGGGAAATAAATGAATGATATATTATAAATAATTTCATATAATACATATTACAATATATATTATAAATAAATAATATAATATATCATATCATATAATATATATTACAATATTTATTATAAATAATATCTTACCATATTCGATATTTTTCTCCATTGAATGAAAATAATTTTAAAACATTGGCACAACATCAACAACAACAACAGACCCGGAAATGAAAGACGTGTCCAAAGATTTTATGTGGACCCGTGTGTCTCAATACGTCGGTCCACATTCTATGAGCGTATCATCCTTATTTATAATGATAAAATATTATTAACAATATATAATGTAATATTTTTATGTGAACGATTCACAATTAATGTAATTATTAAATAATAAATTTAACATATTAACTATTATCATTACTATTAGTATAACTTGAAACTTCAAGTAAATCATTAGATTATCGAATATTTAAATGTAGATTTTGTTTAAGATATAAATAATTAATTTGATTAATAATTTTAATAATAATAATAATAATAATAATAATAATAACGGTATGCCTGTAGAATGACGATGAGTGTCGGTGTCGAGGGTGACTGAGTGTAGAATAAAATAAATGAGTTCAGCACAAAAACATTGAAATGGCTTTCCAAGGAGGCTATGATTGGTCAAAAGTCGATGCAACAAGTGTCACGTGTGCATGGCCTCCATCTGATTGGCTGGTGATGTTTATGTCCCTATGTTTATGGGGCCTGAGCCCCCATTTCATTGACCAATCGCGGCTTTCCAATTCCTCAGATCTCCGACTTTACAGACGACTGAAAACAAGAATTTAAATCTCTTTTTTACGCTAATTAAAAGTTAATTAAACACTTTTATTCTGAATTCAATTTGTGTACGACGTTATTATCCTCTCTTTGGAAGCAGGTGACCTATTTAAAGGAATTATAACTCAATTTCTTTATTTATTTTATATACAAAATAGCATATTTTAAAATATTTTTAGCCGTAAATATTTTCTTTTCGACAACATCCACATAAATTCCTTAAATTAAATTAAATGTCTTGAGCATGAATAAATGAAAATAATGTAAAGTAAAATAAAGTCTTTGCTCCTATAATTTCAAAAACTAAGCTTTGCAAACCTTTGAAATGCCTTCAAACAAAAGAAAAAGAAACTGCTGAAGCATTTTTCATTTCACTGGCAGTGAATACCTTCGGGAGACGATTCCGTGAATTTCAATTGCTTTTCCCCTTCAAAAAAATATGCTCAGAAGATGCGCAAAACAACTCTGTGAAGCAAGCAGTTGTTCCTTCCCCAGACTGGGATTTGAACCGACAACCCCAATGACCACGTCCAGCGACAATTAATAACAACTGATTCCTCTCTAATCTCACAGGACAACCATGGCTTCATTCAACGTTTGGGATTCAGGTGCCATTGTGGGTGATGACGACGACTATGGTGATGAAGATGATGATAATGATGACGACAACGACGATTATGATGGAGGAGTTTTGAATGTACAAAATGTCTGTGATACGACATTTCTTCTATAAATCATCATAAAAGTCGAGCACGAAACTTCTTAAAGTATACTATTGATGCAAATACAATATAATGTTTTAACCATTAAATTTCGATGCTTTTCATACTCTTCGATAGACAAATGCCTAATATATTTGGTTGGTTTGATGAACGGATGGATTAATAAAGAATTGATTAACACGAAACAACAACAGGCAATCATTCATTCAGCCCCACATTTCTTGGGACGAAAGGATGCAATGTGTCTCCTCCAACTGCTTCTTGTTTATTTTTGTAGCGCATGCGCATGGAATACTTTCAACATCCGTTATTTCTTCGATTGGTCGTTTATTTTATTTTTTAATATTTTAGAAATAGAATTATTAATCTTAGTTTGATAACTTTACCAGAGAAGCACGAGAAGCGCAAAATATTAAAGAGTCCAAAATTAAATCTTAGTCAAACATAATTTTATTCAGTTATTTCTCAAGATAATTTCTCCGTTCTGAAATAAGAAATCGTGAAAGCCAGATGACGCCATTAATGAAGTCACTTCTGTACACCATCGTCGTCTTCGTCGTCACGGCTTCCAATCTTTCAAAATGTCCTCTCAGGTCATGCGACCTGAAAGTGAAATTCGGTTCTTATGAAATTTTTCCAGCGCACGTCGAGATTATTTTCCAGGACTGCAAGAGTCACGGAGGTGATTGGAGTATTGAGAGAATGTGTAGGTGCTGAAGTTGACAAGCAATTGTCATCGTTGCAATCATCATCTTCCTCGTTGTTGTTGTTGTTGTTGTTGTAGATTCTCAGTTGCATTGATTAAGTTACCTGAATTAATGAAGCGACATGAATTAATAACCGCTTTTGTAATTATCGTAATTATTCTTGTTCTTTTATAATTATTCTAATTAATCTTGTTCTTTTCCAATGGAAGAACTGGCGCAGTTCGTCTTAAGTTTGAAAGGATTTTGTTCCTTGATTGATTTATTTTTATAATCACTTTCTGTTCTAATAAACGATTGTTAACAAATAATAATAATTGTTTATTAAAAAATAAATTTAGTAAAAGTTATTAAAGATCCAATCATGACTTTTAAACAATCCCCAAAAATTTACAATTTTGTGCAGCCGAGCGAAAATAACAGAATATAAAGAAATATTTTGTCTAATATTTTACAAAAAAAAGTGTCAAAAGGTTGATAGAAATAAAATGAGGAAAGTGAAGGAATAAAAGTTCAATTTAAATAATCTTTTTTATTTAAAAACTTTTTATTTGTTTTATTTTATTTTATTTTAAACACTCGACGCTTTAAGTCGAAACCTTAAACGTTTTTTTGTTTCTAAATCTTCCACGTTTCTTCTGGGAATTTCCCTTTTTCGGTGGTTTCGATCCCTGCTTTCTCTTTTTGTTAAACTTTGTACATCGCTGTAATGTTTTCCTTGCCACGGTGCTTACGTTTCTATGGTATTTTGGTTGCTATGGAAACTGTTTTGCCTGGTGTCGTTAATAGTTGTTCGTTATTATTCATTAATTTGATGATGTGGGACTTATTATAATGTTATTTACATTAATGTTAGCTTACATTTATCGATGCATTGTGTTGATATTATTGTTGTTATTGTTAATAATAACTTTAACCCGTTTAGAGAATGGCCAGACATGAGCCAGACATGCTATTAGAATTAAAAGCTTAAATCAAGAAGTAAACCAAATTTTACGGCAGTTGGCGCATCGTCTTAATTAATCTCTGATAGTGATTTATGTTGTGAGAGGATTAAGAGATTTATTCATAGACAGTTATCTGTTATTCGTTTACAGATTGAGATCGTTACTAAATAGTATAAATTATAATAATCAATAATATGTATTTTACAATAATACATCAAATTTGACTATATATGCACAAAGTAAGTCTACAATAATAATATTAATATTATTAATAGCAATACCACAACATCGTAAATCATTTTTGGCATATTATTCAATGACATTGTAAATATTTATTATATTTATTGATAAAGTAAATAAATTTTTATAATTATTTGGTTAATATAAAAACTAAATATTTAGAATCTTTTTTCTGCACCTGAGGATCATGAAATTAATATCTCTACGCATTTATATCCTTACAAAATATTTAGAATGGACATCGAAGGTTTACTCAAGAATATCTCTTCTAACGTCGATGAAGCGTTGTTAGAATTGGAAAACTTTTTTGGGACTTCATCCCTACAAACTTGGGTGCAACAAGGATTTGGCGACGCTATGAGCGAATGCTTATCAAAACATTTCAATGACTTTTATATGCGTGAAGCTGCAATTGAGATTCCTGTTCCAAAATACATATATATTTTGAATAGAATTATTCCCCCCGTGAATGATTTCATTGACCTGGAACATATCGAACATAGTTCCATAACAAATTCGAAATATCACAATGATAACGACATCATTGATAAGATAATCTGTAAGACCATTAAGTCCTTATTCTGTCTGCTTACAGGAAATCATTCAGAAATTATGTCAAATGTTATTCTCAGAGCCATATTTTATGCCAGTGAAACAACCATAAAAGATAACTTTCGTGGCTTTGCATTTCCATTATGGTTATTAATGTATTACAGGCTGAGGCCATTTTGTTGCATTGGAAGTCACACCATGATAAGCATTCTTATCATGTTAAGTCGCAAAATGACAACAGCATGGGTTGCATCTTTTCTGGATGGTACTACCATTTTGCTCATAAGACTGCATGTATTGAGTAATGGCGATAACGCATGTCCTTACGTAAAACAATTGAAAAAACTCTATTTCGACCTAGGCGAAACTAAATTTCTTGAAGCAAAAGTTCCAATTTGGAACAAACTTGTTGACATTCATTCAAATTTTGAGGAACATAGCCTTAAGATAGCTTTGCAAAATTTGTCCGAGCTCATTAGCCGGAAAAGTAGTAAAGAAGCACTTCTTCAGAGCGGAATTTTGCATAAGTTACACGCTCTTTTATGCAATCTATCTGAATTTGAAGACCCAACTTTTACTATCAGGTCTTTTCTCCGTATTTTTCTGAAGTTTCAAAATGGTCCAGAAAATCAATATTCGTGGAAGAGAGATATTTTTGATAACATCATGCGTTTGATTAGGGATGTTCTATACGTAAGACTTGGGTTTCTGACAGAATATTTCACAAACACTGAACAATTACACAATGATTATGTTTTCAACATTGAACCCTTCATCAGAGACGTTAACACGTTAATGGAATTAATGCAATCGCTTTATGTTTTGAACAGTAGCTGGTATCAATGGTTTGATATTGCCAAAGAAAGTGAAATATCAACCTTTTTTATATCTTATCGTGGTTTCGAAAAGAATGTAAATGCAAATTTATTTGATTTATATGATTTAGTAAACAGATTTCCTCAGTTTATAGATATGATAAAATTATGTCCCGTTGTTATTCCACTAAGTTTTAAGATTGACTTGCTGAGAACAACATTATCACGAAGTACGCAAAGTTTGAAAACATTTGAAGTATCGAGAGCAAATGTACTCAAAGACGTTTCTGAAATATTTCGAATGAACGAGAATTACTTTTCTCATCCTTGGGGATTTGTTTTCGAAGGTGAGTTAGGAAAAGGCGTCGGAGTTACAAAGGAATGCTATTCTATTTTATCTCAAGAACTGCAAAGGCACGACTACGACCTCTGGCAAGGTGAACCAGTGCAAAGGTCAGGTACCTTGTACACTCATTCGCCTAACGATCTCTTCCCAAAATTAAGCGAAGAACTTGACAAATTTGAATTATTGGGTCAAATTATGGCAAAGGCCACTTTAGACGATGTGCGTCTTGATTTGCCATTGAGTACAGATATTTTCACTCGTCTGAGGACAGAGCAACATTCCCACTTAAGACGGGAATACTATGATTTACTCAAGGCCTTTCCAAGTTTGGAACCTTTATTTAAACAACTTCTTCCCGTTAAGAGGAAGATTGAGGCCATCAGATCTGAAATCGGTTTAACTGAAATTCAGAAGCGTGAATTAATCAGCAACCTCACATTCGACGATGGAAGTTCATTCGACGACTTGTGCCTCAATTTTACCGTTCCAGGCACAGACATCGAATTATTTGAGGGCAGTGGTGATGTTATGCTTTCTCCGCATAACATTGACATTTATTTAGAAAAACTATGTGCTCGAAAGGTGCAGATGGATTCGATACCGCAATTTGAAGCTATCAAAAGGGGATTTGACAAAGTTTTGCCTCGTCAAGCCATTGAAATGTTTTTACCACACGACTTGAAATGGTTAATCTGTCTCGTTCAGTTTGACAGATGGAGTGTAAATGAATTACTTAAACATAGCAAGTACGAAGATTCACAATCGGTACAATTTCTTTTTCAGTGTCTCGCTTCCTTTGACATTGAAGATCAAAGGTTGTTCCTCAAATTTACTACTGGAGCGAAGTCATTGCCATCCGGAGGTTTGGGCAATTTAAAGCCTCCTCTGACCATCGAAAATCAAAAATACGACAATCCCGACTCTTATTTGCCGACTTCAGCAACTTGTGCTAACCTCTTATATTTGCCTGAGTACAGTAGCTTGGACGTAACCAGACAAAAACTGATGTATGCCATCCGTGAAGGACAATCATTTGGAATCGTCTAAATCAGTGATTCCCAAGCCATATCCCGCCGGTTATTTGTGTTAAAGATGCATTCGGAGCTCCCCATTGCTTGTGATAATTTACCGACCGACATGAGCGATGTTTGTCTAATTTATTAAAGAAATAAATTTGGATTTGCGTTCTATATTTGTTTTGAATTAGAATTTAAACGAGAAGAAAAACGCGTCAGTAATTTGTAAATTTCTAACGTGTGGCATTAAGAAAATCTTAACATCACTAGTCATTTTTGTAATCTAAAAAACTTATATAATGTCCATTTATCAATTATTTTTTTGTCTCTTGAATTATTATACATAGGAAGCACTTTTATTACCTTTGTTTACTTTTGCTTTAAATTATATCGTGCCTGTTGTGAACTTTCTAACCGGAATGCCATTGTAAGGTAGACCTGATGTAAGGGTGAAAAGTTTCAATCAAGAAATTAACCAAATTTTACGGCAGGTAACCTTCCCTTAGCATCTTCATCATCACTACCATCACCAAATAGAAACATTGGTCAGAGAGCAATTAAGCTTTATTGCCTGGGAAACAGAAATGCATGATGGAATGAAATAGAAAGTAAATTGTTTATATGACCGATGGATCATTATCGTCATCATCGTCGGATGAGGTCGTGTGATTTGGAATTCATCTCGGTGTTTGACTGATGAACATCTCCTTCTTCTTCCTCACCTCTTTGATGTGCTGTTCCTGAGTTCAAAGTTCAATGTTAAGCGACTTTTAATCAGTAACGAGTTACATAAGAAATCAAATTTAATAATTGCCATTGTAATTTTTAATATATATTATCGAATCATTTTCAAAGTTCACCAAGTTGAGGAATTAAAAAGAAAAATATAAACTTTAAGCCAAATACTAAATAATGCATGAGATATTATGAAAATTTCCAATATTATTAAATATTGAAGAATAATTATCAGTTTAACTCATTCACATAAACTAATTATTTATTAGTGCAGTTTCATCCTTCCTGTGGTCATAATAAAAATAACATTATTATAATAAATGTAAATAAAATTATTATTATTTTATATCTGTTTAATTATTATTATTGTTAATGTCATAAATAATTATAATCATTATTTAACGCCACGAAACTACTGAGATATCAACCATCTCTCAATCGTACAGATCCTCTCTGAGACAAATCTGATATGTAATTTAGGAGAAAGGATGGAGTTCCGAGTCTGGACGCAGCCTTGAGAATAAATTTCTTCGAAACGGAATCAAAAGCCTTGCTGATTATTATTGTTTTTTTTTTATTTATTTTTCTCCTCATACGCAAAATACAAACAACAAGATATTCCGACGGCCACTCCAAAGTTTAGTGTACGCACTAGGATCCGAGATTACCCTGGACATTCGGTTGGAAAGTTAAGTCATGATCGAACGCGCCTACTAACGTCTACTGCCAATGTCATTGAGAGTTCGCAGTCCGAAAAAGTGTGATTGTCGTCATTTATTCCCCTTCTCCATGCTGTCCTTTAACATTTTTTCACGTATATTTGAACTTTGGGCAAAGGCAGATGTTTATTTTTAATTAGCTTTGCTTTCTTAAAGAGACAATATTTTGCTTTTCCCGCTTCATGCTTTCTGATTATTAATAATGTTGTTGTTGTTTGAGAATTATGCAATAATTGCACAATTCAGAAAGTCCTCAAAGAATTCCTCCCTAATGTCCTAGACTACCCAAGTGTCCAAAGCATAAAATCTTCCAATAAAAAACTTAAATTCTAAAATAGAATTTCAATCCTCTTAACCTCTTTTTCTGAACATTTTTAAAAATTTATTTTAAAACTGGTTTTAAAACTATTTTTCACTTTCACTTCACGGTTACTTTAAAAGCTCTAAAAATATTTGTAATCAATGAACTAATAATGTAAAATAATATACTAATAATAATAATTATTATTATTATAATTATAATACACTAACAATAATAATAATACCACGAATGAAATTATATAAGAAAAATAATGATAATGATTAAATAATAAAGGCGCACGTAATTTGAATCCCTGCCGCATGTTATCTTCTTTTGCGTGTCTTTAATTGGAACAGTTTTGTAGATTTACAGGAAAATTAAATGTGATTGGCCAATACCTGCTTATTTACATGTATGCATGTATTACATGTCCATTTTTAAGTATGCAAAATTATATGTCGATTTATGCATGTATGCATAATTATTTCTATATTTACACGTGTGCTTAGTTCACTCATGGTTTGACATACTCGACGATTTAAGATGTAAGACCATCAATTTAACTGGTCATTCTTAGGAAATGACAGGAAATGTTTATTCTTTCAACACGTGTCAATAATTACTTTTCATAATTTTAACGAATTCTAGTTATTATTATTATTACCTTTAATGGCATTTGTTTTGGTGCTGAAGGTTGACAATAAATTAGCATTAAAGTCCTTGATCGTTTTATAACATAAAAAAGAAATAATAGTAATAAAACAAATAATAATTTGTCATAATTTCGTAATATTAAGGATAATATTTTCCTGATTTAATGACACCATGACACCTTTTTTTTTGGGGACATGACATGCGATTTCAATTTTTTAGTTTGTTCCCCTAACATGTTCTCAAACGTTCCAAGTAATGTTTTGTTAAATAAATTACGTATTTAAAACCAGATTCGTCAATAATTTAGACTTTTTACAATAACTTTTAACAAATTTTGACAAATTTACTTTGTTGCTCTCCTTGCGATGAGTTAAAATTAAATTAATTATTAATATTATAAATATTAATTATTAATATTATAAATATTAATTATTAATATAATTATTAATGTTAATTATTAATATTAATTATTATTATTATAATTATTATTATTATAATTATTAATATTAATTTAATATTAGTAATATTGTTGTTACTGTTTGAGAATTATGCAATAATTGCAACAATTCAGTAAGTCCTCAAAGAACCCCTCCCTAATATCCTTGACAATAATATTAATTTTAAATTAATATTAATATTAAATTTAATTTAATATAAGTACTATATTAACTTAATGTTAATAAGTTATAAATGTTATAAATTATAGTTAATATTAATATTAATTTAAATTGTTGTCGGGGATGAATTTCTTTTATGATAAAATAAATGAATTCACTAAATTTTTCGTTCCAAGAAAAAAGAATTTTGATGAACTGTTAATTTCCCAGGGAAATAAATCCAAACTCACGTCTTTCTTCAATCGTTCCTGTCTTTCCAAATCCCTGGCTTTCCTCTGCTGTTCTGCCTCCTTCTGCTTCTTGTCTATGTCCTTCTTGGAAATGTTTGAAATGTTCTTGCATTAATGAAGCGACATGAATTAATAACCGCTTTTGTAATTATAGTAATTATTCTTAATTATTCTTGTTCTTTTATAATTATTCTAATTAATCTTGTTCTTTTCCAATGGAAAAACTGGCACAGCTCGTCTTGAGTTTGAAAGGATTTTGTTCCTTGATTGATTTATTTTTTACAATTACTTTCTGTTCTCATAAACGATTGTTAACAAATAATAATAATAATAATAATAATTGTTTATTAAAAAATAAATTTAGTAAAAGTTATTAAAGATCCAATCAAAACTTTTAAACAATCCCCAAAAATTTACACTTTTGTGTAGCCGAGCGAAAATAACAGAATATAAAGAAATATTTTGTCTATTATTTTACAAAAAAAAGTGTCAAAAGGTTGATAGAAATAAAATGAGGAAAGTGAAGGAATAAAAGTTCAATTTAAATAATCTTTTTTATTTAAAAACTTTTTATTTGTTTTTTTTATTTTATTTTATTTTATTTTAAACACTCGACGCATTAAGTCGAAACCTTAAACGTTTTTTTGTTTCTAAATCTTCAACGTTTCTTCTGGGAATTTCCCTTCTTCGGTGGTTTCGATCCCTGCTTTCTCTTTTTGTTAAACTTTGTACACCGCTGTAATGTTTTCCTTGCCATAGTGCTTACGTTTCTATGGTATTTTGGTTGCTATGGAAACTGTTTTGCCTGGTGTCGTTAATAGTTGTTCGTTATTATTCATTAATTTGATGATGTGGGACTTATTATAATGTTATTTACATTAATGTTAGCTTACATTTATCGATGCATTGTGTTGATATTATTGTTGTTATTGTTAATAATAACTTTAACCCGTTTAGAGAATGGCCAGACATGCTATTAGAATTAAAAGCTTAAATCAAGAAGTAAACCAAATTTTACGGCAGTTGGCGCATCGTCTTAATTAATCTCTGATAGTGATTTATGGTGTGAGAGGATTAAGAGATTTATTCATAGACAGTTATCTGTTATTCGTTTACAGATTGAGATCGTTACTAAATAGTATAAATTATAATAATCAATAATATGTATTTTACAATAATACATAAAATTTGACTATATATGCACAAAGTAAGTCTACAATAATAATATTAATATTATTAATAGCAATACCACAATATCGTAAATCATTTTTGGAATATTATTCAATCACAACATAAATATTTATTATATTTATTGATAAAGTAAATACATTTTTATAATTATTTGGTTAATATAAAAACTAAATATTTAGAATCTTTTTTCTGCACCTGAGGATCATGAAATTAATATCTCTACGCATTTATATCCTTACAAAATATTTAGAATGGACATCGAAGGTTTACTCGAGAATATCTCTTCTAACGTCGATGAAGCGTTGTTAGAATTGGAAAACTTTTTTGGGACTTCATCCCTACAAACTTGGGTGCAGCAAGGTTTTGACGACGCTATGGACAAAAGCTTATCAAAACATATCGATCGATATACATGGCATGATGATGATGAAATAAGGATTCCTGTTCCAAAATACTCATATATTTTGAATAGAATTATTCCCCCCGTGAATGATTTCATTGATCCCAAACATATCGATAATTCCATTACATATTCGAAATATCATAATGATATCGACAGCATTGATAAGATAATCAGCAAGATCATTAACTCCTTATTCTGGCTGCTTACAAGAAATCATTCAGAAATTATGTCGAGTGTTGTTATCAGAGCCATATTTTATGCCAGTGAAACAACCATAAAAGATAACTTTCGTGACATCGAAATTCAATTTTCTATATTAATGTATCATAGGCTGAGGCCATTTTGTTGCAGGGGAAGTCACACCATGATAAGCATTCTTATCATATTAAGTCGCAAAATGACAAAAGCATGGCTTGAATCTATTTTGGGTCCTTACTTCATTTTGCTCATAAGACTGCATGTATTGAGTAATGGCGATAACGAATGCCCTTACGTAAAACAATTGAAGAAACTCTATTTCGACCTAGGCGAAACTAAATTTCTTGAAGCAAAAGTTCCAATTTGGAACAAACTTGTTGACATTCATTCAAATTTTGAGGAAAATAGCTTTAAGATAGCTTTGCAAAATTTGTCCGAGCTCATTAGCTGGACAACGAATCATGAAGCACTTCTTCAGAGCAGAATTTTGCATAAGTTACACGCTCTTTTATGCAATCCATCTGAATTTGGAGACCCAAATTTCACTATCACGTCTTTTCTCCGTATTTTTCTGAAGTTTCAAACTGGTCCAGAAAATCAATATTCGTGGAATGGAGATATTTATACAAATATCATCAATAAAATTAAGGAAGTTCTATATGTTAGACTTGGGTATGTGACAGACTATTTCACAAACACTGAACAATTACACAATGATTATGTTTTCAACATTGAACCCTTCATCAGAGACGTTAACACAATAATGGAATTAATGCAATCGCTTTATGTTTTGAACAGTAGCTGGTATCAATGGTTTGACATTGTCAAAGAAAGTGAAATAGAAAACTATTTTATATCTTATCGTCGTTTCAGAAAGAATGTAAATGTGGATGGAAATTTAAGTTATTTAGTAAAAAGATTTCCTCAGTTTATAGATATGATAAAACTATGTCCCGTTGTTATTCCGCTAAGTCTTAGGATTGACTTGCTGAGAATAAAAATATCACGAAGTACACAAAGTTTGAAAACATTTGAAGTATCGAGAGCAAATGTACTCAAAGACGTTTCTGAAATATTTCGAATGAACGAGAATTACTTTTCTCATCCTTGGGGATTTGTTTTCGAAGGTGAGTTAGGAAAAGGCGTCGGAGTTACAAAGGAATGCTATTCTATTTTATCTCAAGAACTGCAAAGGCACGACTACGACCTCTGGCAAGGTGAACCAGTGCAAAGGTCAGGTACCTTGTACACTCATTCGCCTAACGATCTCTTCCCAAAATTAAGCGAAGAACTTGACAAATTTGAATTATTGGGTCAAATTATGGCAAAGGCCACTTTAGACGATGTGCGTCTTGATTTGCCATTGAGTACAGATATTTTCACTCGTCTGAGGACAGAGCAACATTCCCACTTAAGACGGGAATACTATGATTTACTCAAGGCCTTTCCAAGTTTGGAACCTTTATTTAAACAACTTCTTCCCGTTAAGAGGAAGATTGAGGCCATCAGATCTGAAATCGGTTTAACTGAAATTCAGAAGCGTGAATTAATCAGCAACCTCACATTCGACGATGGAAGTTCATTCGACGACTTGTGCCTCAATTTTACCGTTCCAGGCACAGACATCGAATTATTTGAGGGCAGTGGTGATGTTATGCTTTCTCCGCATAACATTGACATTTATTTAGAAAAACTATGTGCTCGAAAGGTGCAGATGGATTCGATACCGCAATTTGAAGCTATCAAAAGGGGATTTGACAAAGTTTTGCCTCGTCAAGCCATTGAAATGTTTTTACCACACGACTTGAAATGGTTAATCTGTCTCGTTCAGTTTGACAGATGGAGTGTAAATGAATTACTTAAACATAGCAAGTACGAAGATTCACAATCGGTACAATTTCTTTTTCAGTGTCTCGCTTCCTTTGACATTGAAGATCAAAGGTTGTTCCTCAAATTTACTACTGGAGCGAAGTCATTGCCATCCGGAGGTTTGGGCAATTTAAAGCCTCCTCTGACCATCGAAAATCAAAAATACGACAATCCCGACTCTTATTTGCCGACTTCAGCAACTTGTGCTAACCTCTTATATTTGCCTGAGTACAGTAGCTTGGACGTAACCAGACAAAAACTGATGTATGCCATCCGTGAAGGACAATCATTTGGAATCGTCTAATTCATTGATTCCCAAGCCACATCCCGCCGGTTATTTGTGTTAAAGATGCATTCGGAGCGCCCCATTGCTTGTGATAATTTACCGACCGACATGAGCGATGTTTGTCTAATTTATTAAAGAAATAAATTTGGATTTGCGTTCTATATTTGTTTTGAATTAGAATTTAAACGAGAAGAAAAACGCGTCAGTAATTTGTAAATTTCTAACGTGTGGCATTAAGAAAATCTTAACATCACTAGTCATATTTGCAATATAAAAAAACTTATATAATGTCCATTTATCAATTATTTTTTTGTCTCTTGAATTATTATACATAGGAAGCACTTTTATAACCTTTGTTTACTTTTGCTTTAAATTATATCGTGCCTGTTGTGAACTTTCTAACTGGAATGCCATTGCGTTGGTAGACCTGATGTAAGGGTGAAAGTTTCAATCAAGAAATTAACCAAATTTTACGGCAGGTAACCTTCCCTGAGTATCTTCATCATCACTACCACCACCAAATAGAAAAATTGGTCAGAGAGCAATTAAGCTTTATTGCCTGGGAAACAGAAATGCATGATGGAATGAAATAGAAAGTAAATTGTTTATATGACCGATGGATCATTATCGTCATCATCGTCGGATGAGGTCGTGTGATTTGGAATTCATCTCGGTGTTTGACTGATGAACATCTCCTTCTTCTTCCTCACCTCTTTGATGTGCTGTTCCTGAGTTCAAAGTTCAATGTTAAGCGACTTTTAATCAGTAACGAGTTACGTAAGAAATCAAATTTAATAATTGCCATTGTAAATTTTTTTTATATATTATTGAATCATTTCAAAGTTCACCAAGTTGAAGAATTAAAAAGAAAAATATAAACTTTAAGCCAAATACTAAATAATGCATGAGATATTATGAAAATTTCCAATATTATTAAATATTGAAGAATAATTACCAGTTTAACTCATTCACATAAACTAATTATTTATTAGTGCAGTTTCATCCTTCTTGTGCTCATAATAAAAATAATATTATTATTATTATAATAAATGTAAAATAAAATTATTATTATTTTATATCTGTTTAATTATTATTATTGTTATTGTTATAAATAATTATAATCATTATTTAACGCCACGAAACTACTGAGATATCAACCATCTCTCAATCGTACAGATCCTCTCTGAGACAAATCTGATATGTAATTTAGGAGAAAGGATGGAGCTCCGAGTCTGGACGCAGCCCTGAGAATAAATTTCTTCTAAACGGAATCAAAAGCCTTGCTGATTATTATTATTATTTTTTTCCTTTTTTTCTCATACGCAAAATACAAACAACAAGATATTCCGACGGCCTCTCCAAAGTTTAGTGTCCACACTAGGGTCCGAGATTACCCTGAACATTCGGTTGGAAGGTTAAGTCACGATCGAACGCGCCTACTAACGTCAACTGCCAATGTCATTGAGAATTCGCAGTCCGAAAAAGTGTGATTGCCTTCATTTATTCTCTTTCTCCATGCTGTCCTTTAACATTTCTTTCACGTATATTTGAACTTTGGGCAAAGGCAGATGTTTATTTTTAATTAGCTTTGCTTCCTTAAAGAGACAATATTTTGCTTTTCCCGCTTCATGCTTTCTGATTATTAATAATGTTGTTGTTGTTTGAGAATTATGCAATAATTGCACAATTCAGAAAGTCCTCAAAGAACTCCTCCCTAATGTCCTTGACTACCCAAGTGTCCAAAGCATAAAATCTTCCAATAAAAGACTTAAATTCTAAAATAGAATTTCAATCCTCTTAACCTCTTTTTCTGAACATTTTTAAAAATTTATTTTAAAACTGGTTTTAAAACTATTTTTCACTTTCACTTCACGGTTACTTTAAAAGCTCTAAAAATATTTGTAATCAATGAACTACTAAAATAAAATAATATACTAATAATAATAATAATAATACCACGAATGAAATTATATAAGAAAAATAATGATGAATTGTTTAAATAATAAAGGCGCACGTAATTTGAATCCCTGCTGCATGTTATCTTCTTTTGCGTGTCTTTAATTGGAACAGTTTTGTAGATTTACAAGAAAATTAAATGTGATTGGCCAATACCTGCTTATTTACATGTATGCATGTATTACATGTCCATTTTTAAGTATGCAAAATTATATGTCGATTTATGCATGTATGCATAATTATTTCCACATTTGCATGTGTGCTTAGTTCACTCATGGTTTGACATACTCGACGATTTAAGATGTAAGACCATCAATTTAACTGGTCATTCTTAGGAAATGACAGGATTTATTTATTTGTTTATTCTTTCAACAATATGTCAATAATTACTTTTCATAATTTTAACGAATTCTAGTTATTATTATTATTACCTTTAATGGCATTTGGACGGTGCCTAGGTTGACAATAAATTAGCATTAAAGCCCTTGATCGTTTTATAACATAAAATAGAAATAATAATATTAAAACAACAACATTGTTAATGTAATCAATTTTTCATTTCAAGTATTGGAAATAATTATGATGATGATGTGTCCAAACGTTCGTATGCCAATGAAATTTATAAGCTTCAAGTTAGAGGCACGTATTTGAAGAAAAATTTGAAAAGTTATTTCAAAATGTTGCACTGATGATTCTCGTAGTTTCATGACAATTAAAATAATAATTTGTCATAATTTCGTAATATTAAGGATAATATTTTCCTGATTTAATGACACCATGACACCTTTTTTGGGGACATGACATGCGATTTCAATTTTTTAGTTTGTTCCCCTAACATGTTCTCAAACGTTCCAAGTAATGTTCTGTTAAATAAATTACGTATTTAAAACCAGATTCGTCAATAATTTAGACTTTTTACAATAACTTTTAACTGGATAAAATTCAAAGTTGACTTTATTTATTTTGTTGCTCTCCTTGCGATGAGTTAAAATTAAATTAAATGTTAATATTAATTATTAATATTATAATTATTATTATTATATTAATATTAATGTTGTGACGATGTGCGAGCAGGCGGGGCCGGATGTTGTCGAACGATAGTTTGGAGCGTGTTGGTTCTTTCGAAGTTTGAAGTTTGTTTCGTTTCTAAAGACTTAACAACTGGCGCAGTCGACAAAAGAAAGTTCAAAATTTGTTTAGTTTCCAAAATGGCCGACGTTGCAAAGTTGTTGGAAGCATTTACACAGCAAATGGAATTGTTGGTTCGTTCAATAGCTACAAACGCTACACACCACACCGTTCCGAATTTTATTCCTTTCGAACCTAGCAAAGAATTGTGGAATGATTATATGAACCGCTTCCAGTCATTCATTGAAGCGAATTCAATTCCAGCATCGAAAATTACGCAAGTGTTTCTGACAAACCAGTCCGCTTCTATTTACAAACTTTTGCAAACAACAGCTTCTCAAAAACCAACGCCGTGCGAAGTAAATAAATTGGACTTTGCTGAAATCCAAGCGGTGATGATGCATAACTTCAACCCCAAGAGATTTGTGATTCGAGAGAGATTCAAATTTTGGACTGAGCTAAAAAGACAACCAGGTGAAACAATTCAGGAACTCGCGGCGAAAATTCGAAATGCCGCCACCACATGTGACTTCCCTAGTATAGAAGACACACTAGATGAAGCTTTAAGAACAAGATTCATGTGTTCAGTTGACAACGAGGCTGTGCTCAAAGCGTTGTTCAAAGTTCCAGAAGATGAACTAACATTCAATCGAGCAATTGAAATTGCTATGGAAGTTGAAGAGTCTGCCAAAGTTGCGAAAGCTACAGTACACGGCACACCAGAGGACAATCGGGAACTGGTAAATAAAATTTCAAAAGAGACAGAAAGTAAACCGGACAAAGCAGATTCCAAGCCAATACGAAAACCTCAACAACAGAGACAGCAATTTTCAAAATTCACATTCCCGAAAGGAACTTGTCCAAGATGTGGAAACAAAGGACACCACGCCAATGACTGCAGACATATTAAAGCTAAATGTCATTTCTGTGGAATCATTGGACACATTGAAAAGGCATGTTTTAAAAAGAAGTTCAAAAGAGACAGGCATGTAAATTCAATCCACACAATTCCGAGCCACACACCTCTGACTCAGGTGCTACAAATTGCACATTCAGAATTTGTTTTTGAATTAGATAGTGGAGCCAGGGACAATTTTTGTGCAATCGAAACTTGGAAAAAGTGGGGAAAGCCCAGGCTAAACTTTTCCAGTACAAGATATGTTTCGGCAACAGGTGATCCCATTCCGAACATAGGAGTCTGCGAAGTTATAGTTTCGACATCGGACGTCAAAAACGTAGCTCTAGAATTCAATGTCACCAAGTTACCAAAGCTCAACATCATTGGGAGGAAAGCCATAGTCGAATTAAAAATCGACGTTTCAAGCTTGCTACACAACCACGTTTTGAAAATTGATGAAGATCTTGATTCGAAAACCGTTGAAAAAGCGTGTTATAAAATTTGCCACGATTTCAAAGAATGCTTCGAGCCAGAACTTGGTTGTTTGAAAGATTTCGAGTTAGAGGTAAAATTCAAACCAGACTCATCGCCAATTTTTGTCAAGGCAAGAACAGTGCCATTTGCAATTCAGGAAGATCTAAACCAGGCTCTTGATGCAGGAATAAAGAAAGGGATTTGGACCCCAACTCATTTCAATGATTACGGAACTCCAATTGTACCGATTCGAAAGAGTCTGAAACCTGGAGAGCAGAAAGCCAATTTTAGAATCTGTGGCGATTATTCTGTTACCGTAAATTCACAATTAGAACCACATAGGTATCCTATGCCCCTTCCAGAGGATCTGATGAGAAAACTGGGAGGAAGTCGATACTTCAGTAAAATCGATTTGGCAGACGCATTCAACCAAATTAAACTTGCACCTGCGAGCCAGAAGAAGCTCGCGCTGACAACAAATAGAGGAGTGCTTCTTCAAACGAGACTACCTTTTGGTATCATTTCAGCCCCGGGTTATTTCCAAGAGATAATGGACAAACTAACTTGCGATCTGCAAGGAGTAGCAGTCTATTTGGACGATATTCTTATCGGAGGTTCGAATTCCAATGAACATATTCAAAACCTGAAACTATTACTTCAACGATTGAGAGACAAAGGTCTCAGATGTAACAAAAAGAAATGCATTTTTGCTAAAGATTCAATTGAATACCTTGGACTTGTTGTTTCAAAAAGCGGAATAGAAAAAGGGAAACGAGTTGACGCCTTGACTAGCATGCCAAGACCAACAAATGTCCCGACATTGCGATCGTTTTTGGGTTCAGTTCAGTTTTACCACAAGTTCATTCCAAACGATTGCGGAACCGTTGACGAGCCTCACCAGAAAAGAATCACTCTGGAGATGGAGTTTGGAAGCAGAGAAGTCGTTTCAAAAGTTGAAGGAGATCTTAGCGAACGAGGTGCAGCTTGCACATTTTGACAAATCTCTTCCTTTGGGAATTGCATGTGATGCATCAGATGTTGGAATCGGTGCAGTTTTGTTTCACAGATATCCGGATGGAAGTGAACGACCAATATTGCACATTTCAAAGACACTGTCAACATCACAAAGAAATTATAGTCAGATACATAAGGAAGCACTTTCGATTATTTACGCGCTGCAGAAATTCCATCAATACCTTTACGGACGAAACTTTATCTTAGTGACGGATCACAAACCTTTGTTGTCGCTTTTCAGCCCTTCAAAACTCACCCCATTATTAGCAGCAAATCGTTTAGCCCGATGGGCATTGATACTACACCAGTACGATTATTCGATAGAGTACCGACGATCCGAAAGTCATGGTAACGCGGATGCACTTAGTCGGTTACCAAGTGGGAAAGATGACAATTTTGACGCCGGTGAGGATGAAGACGACGACCTTACAGTTTGTACAATCAGTGCCATAAGTAAACAGATCCGACCAACTGATTCTCAGGTCTTGACAAAGGAATCGCGCAGAGACAGGATAATTTCAACTGTCGTACGATTCTTAAAAGAGGGATGGCCTCGAGTTGTAGATGCACAAATTCGACATTTTCAAAAGTTGGAAGATGCTCTGACAGTGCAAAATGATTGTCTTATCTTCGGAAACAGAATCGTAGTTCCTGAGAAACTTAGACTACACGTTATGGGTCTATTGCACCTTGGACATTGCGGTATGAGGAGAATGAAGCAACTAGCACGAACCGTTGTTTACTGGCCGGGAATTGATGCCGACATTGAGGAGTTGTGTAGGAAATGCACATCTTGCGCGGAACTACAAAACCGTCAGAACAAGCCTACATCAAAGAGATCGAGTAACACCCAATTCACCGTCGGGAAGCCATGCTACGTTCAACGCAGCGGTCCAGGCAAGGATCGCATTCCTAGATGGATCCCGGCAGTGGTGATTCAAGTCTTGGGTCCTCGTCATGTCTTAATACAGGCAGTGCCAAAAGGACCCACTTTGAAAAGGCACGTCGAACAATTGAGGCCCAGACATGGGGTAGAGGAAGACGATGATCCGGGCATGGTGCCGGGTCCCACTCCCAATTCAAGGAACATTTCAACTTCTACAACTGCGCAAACCACAGTCCCGAGGAGACCCAGGGGTCGGCCAAAAGGACGAAGAAACTTCCAACGGCCAATAGTCCCGGATTCTGAGACTACACTTCCTCGACACTCAGAGAGGTTACGCCTAAAAGCTCTGAGAAACTTTTCGGCTGGCGTGGAGGTGTTGTGACGATGTGCGAGCAGGCGGGGCCGGATGTTGTCGAACGATAGTTTGGAGCGTGTTGGTTCTTTCGAAGTTTGAAGTTTGTTTCGTTTCTAAAGACTTAACAATTAATAATGTTGTTGTTTGAGAATTATCCAATAATTGCACAAATTCAGAAAGTCCTCAAAGAACCCCTCCTTAATATCCTAGACAATAATATTAATATTAAATTTATATTAATATTAATATTAAATTAAATTGTTGTCGGGGATGAATTTCTTTTATGATAAAATAAATGAATTCATGAAATTCTTCGTTCCAAGAAAAAAGAATTTTGATGAACTGTCAATTTCGCAGGGAAATCCAAACTCACGTGTTTCTTCAATCGTTCCTGTCTTTCCAAATCCCTGGCTTTCCTCTGCTGTTCTGCCTCCTTCTGCTTCTTGTCGATGTCTTTCTTGGAAATGTTGGGGGTTTGGTGACCCTGGGTCCCCGGCTTCACTCCCCTGGGAGTCGGGGGTACGTCGGAGGCTGCGGGCTTCAAGATGACATCGAAAGCCATTCCGCTCGATCCTTTTTTCACTGCGGCTTTACCTGTTGACATCTGAAATCATTTTAAAACAATTTAGAACAAATTTTATTATATCCATTAAACTAATTTTAAAACTATTAATATATTTTTATATTCTAATGCTATTATATTTTAAATAAGGCTAAATCAACGCTCCGCTTGCTTTCACTCGAACCCAGGCGAATAATTAGTATTAAACAATTGGCTTAATGTGGAGCAATAAATCCATGAAAATCGACTGGAATTCTTCAAATAAACGCCATATTTAATTTTAATTAAACATCAGGAGAACACCAGACAATAAGGCATAAAATGCAGTGGAACCCAAGATATGATTTGAGAGAATTATGAACAAATATTGCGTTTGAAATCGTAAGAAAATTAAATAATAATTAAGCATAATTACTTCGACTTTAACCGAATGAGACGTAAATAAATCTCGCGAATTCGGCGAATTCTGAGCGAAGCTTAAAAACTCGTAGACAGTTCATAACCGAACAGGTGAACCTACTTAGTAACCAGGTAAATGTTTGTGTCCGTTGCTAGGCTGGTGTGCATGATCATGATAGTGCCGGCGAGTTGTTGACATTTTCGTTACCGTGTTTTACATTGCATTCGACCTATCATTGTTTAACCATTTCTTCCTGGTTTGTCTTTTGTTCTTCATTTATCCATCCTTCCTCAATCCTTTCTTCTGCTTCCAACTCGTCACGTCTCGTTTTGCTGATGGATGGAAACTTAAATGACGCAATACTTCATAATAAATCATAATTTATGTCAATAAAAATTACTCCGCCAGCAGTAGTGCTGGGTTCAAATGCATCCCACTTTGTGATTTCTGTTAACAGTTATTATTCTGTTTGCAACAGGATTTTGTGATCTTTTTCTGAGTTTCTGAGTTGGATCGCTTGATTTTGTTGCCTCCTGACTGTAGTATTGTTTTGTTATGGATGAATAATTCAAACAAATAAATAAAATAATAATATTTATATAATACCTTTTTCTTAATATAATATTGATAATAGCATCAGTGGTTTAAATTCTGCGAAATATTGCAATATTATGGCAACGAAGGATAATTATTGGAGGCAAAGGTCAGTAATGTCCTCGTTCGTCGAATGAATTCGTAAGGTTCAACAGAGTTAAACTTCGTGACAAAATCTCCTTTTCCCGAGTGTTTTCAATCACTTGACAGTTGAATTATTCAATTTATTCGTTAAAAATAAAAGGAATTTGGGATTTGTATTAATAAAAATTGATTTTATTAGCGATTTTCAACTCACAGGAACAGCAAACAAAAATTATCGAATTGAACAAAGAAAACAAACCCGTTTCGATGTTTTCTAAGCCTTCTGCCAATGAAAGGGACACTGATGACGACGATGACGACTACAACTACCATGACGACGATGACACTTGTGACGACGATGATGACTCTCCCTGAAATGTAGGCTGTTTGCTAAACACATTAAATTTTCTAAGTTGCAACTTGCAGTGCCAGTCTCTGTTCCACAGTAAGTAGTCATGTACAGTACGAAAGCAAATATCCTAAGCAAATATGAATTGACGATTATTCATTAAAGTCCTTCCTTTGGATAACGATTACCGCTCCACCTATAATGCGTTAATTAATGCATTGTGTGCATTCTTCATTTAAGCTGTAAATGATAAAAAAAAAGACAAAACATTTTATTACTAAGATAAGAAAAGGGATCGTTGATTGGCACCCTATTTGATTGGTTATCGCCATCCTAATTAAAATAACTCTAAATATTCATAAGTAATGTTTCATTTCATTTCCAGTCAATCATCTCCAGTCAGAGGACTTGGCACTGAGAGGTGAACAGATTTTAATTCCACAGACGTTCGGCCAAGATTTCTTTTTCAGCTGTAGCTACTATTATCATCACTGACGCTTCTAAACTTGGCCAAGTCACTTGGCCAATGGTGACTGATTAACGACTAACATTTAAGAGAATTAACGCATTAAATGCTTGAAATTCACCGAGAAAATAAGGGCTTTAAAGTATCGAGTCCTGATTATGATCCTCTAAGCCCTCGTGCCGTTCGCGACGGCATGTTGTAAATAATTCATAAATAATTCACGTCTCTGGATTTGCAGAAAAAAATATCCGAGAATCAATGGCCGTTGTGCTTCGATTCAACGGATTAAGGAGTCTTTTAAGAGCAAAAATACTGAGAAATTCACCAGCAAGGCATTCCTTATCACCGGTTGTTCTGAGTTTATCACCGAGATAAACATTTTATCAAACGTACCCATCTATTAAGACGTCCGTTACAAGAAATATTGACCCACTGCTTATTCGGTTACGTATCACCATTTGCAATCCTTTATTTATTTATGTATTTATTCATTTACTTATTTATGTATTTATTTATTTACTTATTTATGTATTTATTTATTTACTTATTTATGTATTTATTTATTCATTTATTTATTTACTTATTTATTCATTTACTTATTTATGTATTTATTTATTTACTTGTACTTTTAAAACCAAAAGCAGACGACACATCCCCCTTTTCGACGTTCGAGTAAAACCTAAAAGCTGATCAGTGATCAACCGCTTATTGTTACACTTGACAGATTCTATTCTGACCATTTCTGACCAAATTATTTTAAAAACTTTAAATTTACTTTTTCAATTAAAATTTATTTCCTTCGAATTCGAAAATGACTAGTGTTTGTCAGTCCTAGTATTATTTATTATTATTATTATTATTATTAAGTTGTTGTTAACATTATTGTTATTACTATTGTTACTATACCCTGATGCGACATGAAAATCACGTAGAGTCGAAGTATTCCTATGGTGTCAAACGCAATGCCCAACAAGTGACGATGATGATGATTATTATTATTATTATTATTACGATTAATCATAATAATTACTTTAATAATAATAATAATAAATATTATTAAAATTAGATTTCTGGATGTAAATAAACTATAGACTAATATTAGCAGTCCTAGGTACCCGCCATCTTGTCGCTTAAATAAATAAATAAACAAACAAATAAATATATAAATAAACAAATAAATAAATAAAAACAGGCAGACAAAGAAACAAAGAAGACATAAATAATGATTGCATAACCACTTTTAAAAGCATCATTCAACTGCCAGCTGTTTCTGAATCACACAATCACACGCACGCAAACAATCTCAATGAATCACATACACTCACACGCACACAAACTTATGTAATCGTAATAAATCACACGTGCTTAAGAACCCTGCATATTATTCTTTATTAATTATTACTATAGAAGTTCCAACGAAGCACACACACGCGCGCACGTACACAGTCGTAATAAAGTTGAAAGCGCAGCCGCATCACTACGTTGAAGCCAGGCATATGGATACCTTGATTGCAAAGATACTACAATTTATAACTACTGCTATTATTTATTATTATTATTAATTATTATTATTACATTATTAATGTATCAAAATAGTGATTTACGCCACAGAACGTTTTGCTTTCATGTACAATGGCATCTCCCCCATGACTACCGTCGTCAAGGTGGTTATTAATCCAGAAACGTGGATGTGATGATGATGATGATGATGATGATGATGATGATGATGATGATGACCAGAACGAGGTAAAAAAAATTTAAATTATCGAAAGCGATCCAAGTACATACAGTAAATCACAAAACTTTCACAAAGTCACAGAGGTAAATGATTGAATGAATGTGTACAAACGAATGAATGAATAAATGATTGATTGATTAAATGAATGACTGAGTGAATGAACGCTAATCACTACAAATGAATGAATGAATGAAATCAAAAGACATCAGTGGTGAGAGTAGAAAGCGTTTGAAGGAGGTATGTCACGACGACGACGACGACAACAAAAACGTTCGACGATAACAACAACAAAAACGACGACGACGATAGTATCAGGTTGTTTGTACTGCCAAAAAAGTTACATGGTACTGCATGGTACTGATGCAGGGTACCGGTCAGAAGGACTGCCGCCTGGTGGATTCTACAGAATAAGTCCTTCAATGTCAGTTCTCATCGAAACATGGAACGCGGAACCCGTGAGAGAAGATCATTATCACAATCAGTTTGACGTCATAGGTCGACTTGTTAGGAACAATAAAGTTAAATAAACAAACACGTTCATCAAATCTTTATTCTCGCCATCGAAAACATCATCATCATCATCACCATCGTCATAATTGTCATCACCATCGACATCATCATCATCATCATCACCAGGAAGAGGCAAGAAAATATGGAAAAGTATATTCGCTCGCCAGGTGGAAAGAGCTAATTGGACTAACTTGCGTCATTTACAAATATTTCCATAATAATAACAACAACAATAATAATAATAATTTTAATTAACACAAATAATTAAATAATAGTTGTTATTATTATTTCTTTTTATTATTATTATTATTACTCTGAAAACTTTATGCAGTTATTTTTAAACACACATACGAAAAATACTCATTCGGCATCATAATCATCACGAGAGCAAAAAAAACACAATCTCCAAACAACTACATCGTCACGACGGATGGTCTTGCTGATGATTGTTGTTGTCGCTGTTGTTGCAGCTGATGTTGTTGCTGTTGTCGCTGCAGCAGCTGCTGCCGCTGCTACCGTTGGCGGCGAGGTTATCTAAGTACAAGAGGTGGGCGGGTCTGTGGAGCTGCAAATGATGACGTGCATCATCCATGGAAAACCACTTCCTGCGACGACCTTTCGTGGGAAGAAAAAGAAAAACTATTATCAGCACCATCACGGTCGTCGTCATCATCATCATAATCAATGATAATCAAGATAGTCATCGTGGCAGAAGAGAAGTTAATGAGATCTCGCTAGCGTTCCCAGTAGTTGTGTTATTATTATTGTTATTATTATTATTATTATTATTATTATTATTATTATTATTATTATTATTATTATTATTATTATTCTCGTTCCATCGTTGGCTTATTATCTAATTATTAATCACCTGATTAATCATTTGTTATCATCATTCAGATCTCAAAGAAATACAAAGTGTTCTCTTGAATGCTGTGAATCCCATGCAGTACCTTACAGTTTAAACAGGGCAACGATTTCTTCAGAGGGCCAAGTAGCCATAACCAGCGAGATAGAAGTAGATAAAGTACAAATATATGTAAAACAAATAGAGATAAATAAGAGAAATAAACAGCATAAAAAGAAATTGCTATCTGCTCAGTCAAACGAAGTCCCGAAAAGATGAAAGATATGTTCGGTGCAGTGTTAATAGATTTAATGGCAAGCCGTGTTCTTAGGTCAAGTCATTTCATCAAATACAATCATCAGAATTCTCGGGAACTGAAGCGGAGCGTACACATCGAGTTGTTAAATAAATGTTTTTTGTTTTATTTTATTTTATTTATTGTTTATGTTGTTGTTTATGTTGCTTATAAGGTTCTAAGTCTTTAATTTATGACGTCATCGACCAAAGATAAGGAAACTCCCGCTGAAATTGGCTCGTGAAATTAAACACTTCTTTTGTATTTCATAGACAAACGTATGCCACATGAGGTCGATGTACTACAGACTACATTAATTATTACATAAATAATAGGTTTATCATATTTATTATAATATTACAATTTTGTATATCAGACTATATTTATTATCTTTATTATCATTATTATTACTATTAGAATATGATAAATGTGATTATCATATTTATTACAGTATTACCATATTAGACTATTTATTATCATTATAATTATTGTTATTATTATTAGAATACGATATTCATATTTATTATTAATATCCCATAAATAACCTGAACAGATCAATATCCGTCCAATGACCCATCTATTGCGTATCAACATCAACCTGCCAGACATATAAACTCACAAAGTGAAAGTGAAACTCACCCATACTCCTGGCTTCGTCCCACTCGTCCAACTGTTCGGCCACGATCATAACGAAGACGATGGTCCTCGTTTTTGACGACGAACTCTTGAAGAAACATTCAATCAATCAATCAATCACTTGTCAACCATCAATCATTCGATGGGATTTCAGTCGACCATAAAATAACATTTCTAACATAAGTTCTCAGAAAGCATTTTTCTACCAATTTCACAGAATTGATTCTAATGTCGACCAACAACGACCACAGAAATACGAAAGGTATTCATCATCCTCTGACCAGCCCTTAAACCTCAGTTCCCCCTCAAACGCACCTCAAAGACACCGAGACATCTATCCAGCTGCCCTCTGACCCCAGCCTCCTCCAAAACCTCCCTCAGGGCTGCCATTTGAACCTCCTCCGTGGGTTCTATTCCGCCACCAGGAATGATCCACAACTCCGGATTTCTACTCGTCGATACGAGCAATACCTGAAAGGAATCACAACCTCACATGAGCACATCCGTTGCATCAATTATTGACACAGCCATCGAACGTATTGAACGCCTCACGGTACACCCGAGTGAGCAAGCCTAGCAAAAGTACTCGATGATTGTGACAACCACAACAACATCAGCAACAATGCTACAACAATAACAGCAATAGTAGCAACAACAACAACAACAACTACGTTACAGTCGTCGACTGACACAAACAAATCAAAAATCAATTTTCCTGGGAGCTTCACAAATCCATTAGTGAGTCATTAAGACTCATTTTTAATTCGTAATTATCCTCATCATCATCGTCATCATCACCATCGCCATCATCATCATCATCACCGCCCGCAAGGATTGCAGTGAAAGAAAACGAAGCAAGCATGTGCTTGTAACAACAGAGATAAGTGCCACCATATGCTTTTATTGTAAATGCCTCCGCCAATCATCATCATCATCACTATCGTCATCATCATCATCGCCATACCTTTCCCAACTATGAATTGATGGAAAGGTGTGAAATGAATGATGGAAGAATGTTTGAGCAGGTAATAAAAGCATCCTAATGTTTAATTTTTGTGCCATTAATCCGTCAATTTATGAGAAATAATAATAAAAGGATTAAATTGCTTGTGAACAAAAAAAAGTTAACAAAAAAATAAAATAATAATAATAATAATAATAATAATAATGATAATCCTTTCTGTTTCGAATAGGACCAAACACAAATTATACAAACTAACAGAAATAAACAAACAGTTGGAAGAGTATTTCTGAATAACGATGAGTCATCATAAAATTTATACATCATAACCATGTCAATGTTTATTGATGACTGATTAATATTAGACATAAAAAGGTTAATATTCGTCATAAACATGGTCATTAAAACTTTACAATGATCCAAATGGTCTGTACTGAATCACATCATGTCTGAAATAATCTACGTTAATGCAAAAATCTGAGATGTTATAAATAATTTGTAATAATAATAATAATAATGATAATTATTGTGGTATTGTATTTATAAGGGATGCAAATCTGTTTATAACTTGAGAAAGCATTTGTTACATATTGCTCATAATTTAATTCTAATCAGATTAAACTAAAATATTTAACTTTAAGAAAGATTTAATTAAAATATTCTGTTAACTAGTAAACTACTGAAACAAAGCATAACTTATTTACTAACAAGCAGCATTATTTAATAAATGTAAACAATTATAAACTACCGACATTATCAGAACAAACTCTTGTTCATTTAATAACCACATTCAAACATTGAAATTCTTTCCTATTAGTATCTCATAAAGTTTATAACCACTGGTAAACCTGGTGTATTTAAAGGCAGGGGAAATCCTTCAAAACTTGCATACCATCACTTTTCAATCATTATCATCACCGAAGCAAAAGCATTATAAACTTTAGAATGTTTAGAACATGACTTTAAAGACATTTGTCCTTTGAGGTCATATGAAGGTCAAAGCGTTGTTATCTCGTGCGCATTTTTTGAATGAGGTATGAAATGATAAAGAAGTTTAAAAGGAAAATTACGAGTGCTCAAAATAGCAAAATGCCATTGAAGTTTTGTTCAAGTCATTATAAACCGTGTCATTATATTTAGCAACTTTATTGTTAACCATATAGCCTTACAGTTATGAAAAATTTATTTAAAGTGTGATTTGTATTGGATCATAACCAAAAAATCTGGTTTGGAAGAACCAGCCAGATCAAACAAGAATTCTAATCACCATTCATGAAATTTAATAAAACATCTACTCAAAATAATGACCATATAATATCAACTAGACATTTCTAAGTTTACAAAAATTGCTTAAAGAAAACCATGTCTTATAATCAAATCAATCATTCCAGATTCAAGGACTCTTCCAAATATTTTGCAAGATTCATAATAAAATAATTGTAAATCTAAACAGCCCAAAAGTCTATACACTGTGTAAACCTATCCATTTAAAATCCATTAGCAATAATGGGTCTAATAATTGTTACAATCTAAGTCAAAAATAGATCTAAATTAAATATGTATATTTATATTGAGAATATATACCTAGAGTAACATACAAATCACTACTTATGGTTAGATGGAATCAATAATTGTTATTGATACATACAAATCACTACTTATGGTCAGATGGAATCAATAATTGTTATTGATACATACAAATCACTACTTATGGTCAGATGGAATCAATAATTGTTATTGATACATACAAATCACTACTTATGGTCAGATGGAATCAATAATTGTTATAATGAATCCAAAAGAATTGCAATTAAATAAAAATCAATCATCACATTACTTCTCTCTCGCTGTTATCCCTGACACAAACGCATGCCGCTCTTCGTCTGTAACCATCCTGATCATAAGTCCTAACATTGGCCTTCTTCCTTGCCATACTTGTCATTCTATACAACTTTAAAGACTTTTAAGGTTAGGCCAAAGAAACCTTGACGAACCTTCCGAACGTGACTTTTGACAATAAGAATGAAAAAAGTCACAAATTTTAACAATTGATGGCCGGCATGTTGAAAATGAGAACCACTTTCGAAAGCAGCACTTTAAGACCGAGCTCGGTCGATAATGAAGCAGCAAAGAACATGCAGGCTCATTAAATATTACTCTATGTGTCGCTAGGCTCTATTTACTTGTATACATTTCTTAAAACTTTATTAGGCAGTTCCGTCCAAAGATAAATTAGAGTTCGTGCGTCACAAGACATTCCACCATATCAGCAGATAAGTCCTATCACGAAAAAAGTCCGAAGCTATGAATATCCTCGCTTGACCCAATTTCATATTAACAAACTCGACAATTTTCCAAATCGGATTTCCGGCTTACCAAAGAAGACTCATTCAGCCATAATTAAGGGTCGCAATAGTCCTGAATTTGCCCTTAAGGATTACAATAACAACAGCTAAATACTGTAACCGACTTAAGACAGATCCGCATATTTTTGATGTCATTTGTTGCCTTACCTTAGTGGATAATACAGAATACTAAAATACCAACGAGACAAAATGGACCTACTAAGAGTTGTCAAATACGCTAGATCAAGCCACTACCACTGCATCTGACGTGCCTATCTGCAAGTTAATTTTACTTACAATGGGTAAGATATGACAAGATATGATACTCATCAGTATGAGAGCCCTCCAATGCATCAATGCAAAAAATTCAAGATCAAGGGTTTAACAGGAATCAAGTTAATTAACTGCTCACGAAACGACTTCAATACTTGTCAGTAATAAAAATCAATATAACCTTTCGAAAGAACTCACAAAGTGGTCCTCTGAAAGAAATCTAAAACATGGCCATTTCTTTAAATGTCATTAAATCATTACCAACCTGTTTCACAAAAAATCTGATCCAAAATCATTTGAAAATAACAAACATCATCGTACAGAAGTCAGATTTTCACCAGAAATTATAAGAAAAATTAAAGAAACAATTAGCTACAAACCTGACAATAAAATATTCAATTAACTTTTGCACTTAAATATGGAAAGCTCTGTTAACAAAAACACTAATTCCATGAATTATAATTAAAGTAGCCACACATCGTTCGACAAATGAATTGTAAAACAATTTCAAACTACAATTATTTGAAACATTATCAGCACATAACACAATTCTTGCTTTGGTAAGACAAATTCAAACAGAGGTTCAACAATGTTTTGTTTTTTTATCAATAATTCTGCAACCATAGAGGAATCATGCACTTTTGTCACCCATCTTTATTTTCTGAATCTGAAAAAATATATAAGAAACATAAAAATTTTAATTGATATTGTTTCAACCTAAAATTATACAACCAAAATCTCAGAAAATGCAAAGCCAATAAATTAAACCAATTTATAAACTCTGGGAATATCCTGTAACCCACCTGAAGGATAGCAACAATGACACCAAACAGACCAATGGCACTGCCAAAGATCTCCACCACAAGAATCTTGACAAACAGGGAAGCATTCTGAGCATCAGCGAGTGCAGCTCCAGATCCGACAATTCCTACGCAAATTCCGCAGAAAAGATTGGAAAAGCCGACCGTCAGTCCAGCACCGAACATGGCATAACCTGATGTTTTAATAAAAAGAATAATCATTCATTGTAATATCATCAACAATATCAAATTAATAGAAATATTAACATGCAAGGCATTTGTTATAAGTTAAAACACTTTATTTTGCACGGAAAAATGTATGAGAATTCTGCATAATATTTAAACATATATTGAGGTATTATAAAAAAAAAATTTGAACAGAAAAGGCTGGTTAACCTGCATAGTGGTTATTGGCCCACAATGTTTTCTGTGAAGCAAGACTATATTCTTCCCATTTCTCTGGGTGAAAAGGCTGCAGGCAATAAAGTGGTTATTGTCAACAATAACAGCAATAACTTATCACGGACATACTGCACCACATAATTTAAGATTACACTTTAAGCCTATTTTGATTATCTATTAATTATTGAGAACTCTGCAATAGCAAAATTCTCAGTTGCATACATATATAGTCATATTAAAATGTTTATGACCTTTACAGATATTTACAGATAAAATTTCTATTTCTAATAAATATGTCACAAAATCCCAGAATTGAAAATTTTAAAGTAAACTAAAAGATGGAAAAATCAACCCACGATCTCATAATTACTGATGACGATGGCCAAGATGATGCCGTAAATAGCAACGGCTTCGCAGAAGATGATGCTGACCAAATTCTTGGTTCTGATGCGAGGAGCTTTCACTCCACCGCCAATGATGCTAGAACCAGTTGTCAGAATGCCCCTAAAATTTTTTAAATTTATTCTAAATATCCCAACAAGCGACTTGTTTCTGAGTAAAAGTTGGGAAAAAATCACAACCAGTATTCAACACAAATATGGCTACGAAATCTCATTTTTACATGAATTAAAATTGGTAAGTTGAAGTTAAAAACATACCATGCTGCCCCGACAACTGAAAGAGAAATACTGAGTCCGATGCCAAGATTTGCCCACATAAAAGGTGAAGTCTGGTTCAAAATCCTGAATTCAAATCAGTACTAAGATTTATAAATTGACTTTGGTCTAAGATACTGAAAACGAATTGAAAATATCCTTACTCCAAAATGAGGAATGATGTGAGTGCTAACTAACATATGACTAGAAAGTGCTTGTATCAGTTTGCTAATTTATGCATTTCATGACATTTTTCAGGTATTTTCAATCACAAAGTGTATCAGTGGATTTGTAAGTAAAGAATTGTGCCATACCAGCCGATGTCATATCTGAATCCTTGACTGGTGAAGTTGAAATAAAAACCTGGAGATGTTCAAGCAATTTGTTAGTCATACCAAAAACTTCGAACTAATTCGTTTCGAGTCACATTAAAACCCACGCAAACAAATATCAACTTACTACAGATGATAAATGCAGCAACGGCTGAGGAAATTGCGACATATACCGGAATCTTAAAAGATGCCGTCATTTCTACAGATACTTTAAGAGAAACTTAAGCCTGAAATTTATAAAGTCTTATTTACAATTAAAGATCAAAATGACTTCGGTAACACACGTATCGGTCACGCCTATCCGGTCATTTGCTTGATACAGGCGGTTGTAGCAAGATCAATAATAACATTCTAAACAGGGATTAATTTGGGTAAAATGCGTCACATTATTTTAAATTCAATTTATTAATTTTGTTGCACATATTTTAAATAAATAAATGCGTTTTTATGAACTTATTGCTTTCATTTGCATAACGGTGCATTATGACCGAAGTAGATTGTGGTTTGTTGTAGAGAAAAATGCTGAAAGAACAAAACTCGTTATTGCTCAAAAAGATACGATTCGTTACCAATCCCTGCCTTCTAAATTATGCGTTTTAAATTTCATCTAAGACCCAAAATAAAGGTAATGGTTTTTCGGGTAAAAAATATCTAGTACGTTAGCGAATGATAAATTTTGTCACAATAGCACAACGTTTTTAAAACACGGTATTTGTCGTAGATGATAGTAGTAGCTGATATCATCACATTTTACAATTTTGAGAATTGATACTTCGATTTTAGCACTGTTTGCGAATCAGTCCAAATTCTTGCCTAAAACATTTAAGCATTTTAAGCGCAAATGTTTTTAAGTTTGCAAAATATAAACACGATTATTCAAAAATAAACTCGGAAGATCCCACACCATGTCTTTCGCCGTCTGCTCCGACGCTTTGATAGTATGGCTCTGAGATGATGTTTGGTAAGGCGATACTTTATAGGCAGTGTGCGCCGATGAAATAGCTATGGTTTTATATCAGTGAATTTGTTTGCTCGAGCGTCAATTGATTCTATAGCTCTTGCTAAACGTTATTCTAGTGAGAAGACTTTTGTTAAAAACGTGATTGCATGCATTAGAATAAGACAAGTGTCTGTTTGTTGCGAATAATGTTTTCGAGCGATGACGAGTTTTCCCAGATAAGAATTGTTGATTCTAACCAGCAACCGAACATTAACGACGCTAGTTTAACAAATTCTTGTGATATTGGAAATGAGTGTAACCCTAAATGTAATGAAGTTATTTTGAGACAAAAGGATTCTCGATGTAATACGTCACCAGAGTATTTAGCTCAGCTACTTAGTGACAAAAAGAAGTTACAGAGTTTTCCTGGTCTTTTTGCCCATTTGGAAAAACTTTTGGATGAAGGTTCTTTGTGTTTCTTATGGATTGTTGAACCTACATTTGTGATTCCCTTTTACATGACATCTTAACATTTTTGATAAGGTATTTGTATATTTATATATTCCTAAATAATTGTTGACTCTAGAGATTAGTAAAGTTAGAAGAAATCTCTTCCACCTCATACCTAATACGTTGTCAAAGTGTCTTCCAAGTCCTGTAGGACCTACTGTGACACTCTCTGAAAAACTTTCTGTGCCAATTGATGAATATCCTGATGTAAGTTTATAATATCTCTGTTTATATTGTAAAAGATTTTTATCATTGGAGAATATTATCCCAAGATACGAATGAAAATTAGGAATGAGTTTGAAAATGGTTTATTGGGAATGGATGATACCCATTAGTTTATCATTGGTTTTTCTACATATTGTTATGCAGTGCTTCACTTGATAAAGTAAAGCCAAATGATCATATAATTTATGTATTTTCTAATTCAAGCAAATGTTGATTCATCACTCAGCAATTTACATTTGATTTTAAATAATTTCGAAACCTTAGGACGACTATAAATTTAATTATCCGTTTGTTTTTGCTTAGATAAGCACTTAAACTTAAGCAAGTTAATCATAACAACTGAATTCGAAGTGGGAAATTGATCGCATGTCTCCACGCAAACAAGCTTTCTCAAGGAAGAAATTTAGGAGAGAAATGAATAGAGGACGAATGAACAAATGAATGCATTGGGAAAAAAACTGCACATAAAATGCAAGAGTAATACTAAATAAGTGAAACATAATAATACAAAATTCTCAAGGTAAAAAAACTCCTGATAGGATGTGAACTCCTCCTAACTCCTGGCTTCTCTTCCCCCACAAACTTATTTCAAACCTCCACCTCTTCTTCTCTCCATCTAATATTTTTCACCATTTCCTTTCCTACTATTTTGTTTTTTACGATCTCGTAGTCATCCTGATTCTCGCATTTCATTGAGATCACAATCATCGCCGGCAATCACCTCAGAAAATGCATTTTTTGTCGGACAACCTGTTGAATGGAAGGGTGTGTGAGAACGAACTCGGCAGACTACGTTGTAGTTGTTGTTGTTGCTATGGTTACCAGGCAACTCGATACCAGTGTTTATTGGTGATGTTACTGCCGACTGCTTATCAAAGTTCTTCAAATCATTTCATTTCTTATCTCCAATCGTGCGAGGAACGAGCAGATATGGAAAATTAATGGCAGTGGCAGTGCAGGCATATGGAATGCATGCACGAACATGTCATCGAGGATCTTAACAAATGTAAATAATAAAGTCGTAATAATTAATCTCAATATTTCTCGTTGGCGTTAAGGAGAAAGACGCGGTGCGCTAATGATGTTTGGTGTAATGTAGAAAGCACATTGTGCTCCATAGTCTGCTAAGAATATTGGAGTAGAGAGATTCTCCGTGGATAAGATAGAATTGTTTATTAGATTAAACTACTATCAACCACCGTGGCTTTGACAGATGACTTTTAAAATCCACCATTGATCATCATCATTATCATAATCATCCTTTAGTGATCTTGTATTGTATTGTATTGTATTGTATTCTGTTGTGGCATAAAAACAAACTCTTATCGTTATTCTTTGATGCCAAGGCTTTGACTTTTTCTTCCTGTAGAGGTGTCTGCTTATTTTCTAAATATTTATAGCTATAATATTGCATTATTTTGTGAATAAAAATAATTGACAAGATTTATGTCATTCATTAGATTCACTGCGAACCCTTCATTCCTTGAATATTTTATGATTTTCAATTTTACAGCTCCAGGCCAATTAAAGCTGCAGCCTAAGGGGAAGCTTTCAAGAATTTATCGGTTTTAATCGCTAGTTATTATTATTATTATTATTATTGTTATTATTATTATTCTTATTATACTCGCTTCTCAATACTTGACGGACTTGAATTGCATATGAGAGCTTATTTATGAATTAACACGATGACATTGTAAATATTGATTTCTTACCGAATACAATACATAATGACATTATCAGACATTAACAATATTAGTAACAGCGGCCTATTAATATTAATGACAATGGCAAATACTAGCATTGACGGGAGGTCGACATCCCAGATGAATGTCTTGTTACTCAATCGGTCCTCTTTGTAAGAGTCACGCTTGAGAGAGAATTCTCGCCACTTGTTCTTGTGCACAGAGACTCGTTTGAAAGACCTTGTTTTTGTTGTGATGGACTAAAAGATTATCATTTACAGACACATTGTCGGCGATCGCACTGGGTTCAACAGATGCGTGTCTATCTTAAAGTAGTGATCTCTTCGAGTGAAAATAAATTGCTATCTTTGGGTCGTACAGTGTAAGATGCCCGATTTCTACAAAAGAATGATGTGATAAGTCGAAGATGATGATGATGAAGATGATAATGATGATGGAGACGATAGCGACGATGGTGATGATGAATCCTTAACAGCTCTCACGAGTTTAGAATTTCCTTCAATCTCCGCGAGGTCTTATTCCCATCTAACACAGACCCACTACGCTCCTTCTACGCTCCGTAGTGTGCGTTTGTACCTGCGTAGAGGAATTTTTATTTATCAATAATCGTGACATTAAGTCCACTGCTGCTAAATCGCTCACTTGCTAAGCATTCTTGACGGTCTCTTTATACCTGATTGTCGGTGTAAACGTTGTGGGAACTAAACTGCTTTTCTATGCTTCGTCAACTTCTAGGTTCTCATGCTAAGCAAAAGTGATCTCGGACAAATCCCGTTTAATACCTTTTAGGCTGTCATTTTAAAAGTTAATATTGTTTTTTTAAGTAATTTATTGCCTTAAAACTTCATTGTTTCCTATTCTACGCAATAAAATTACTTGCTCAAATGAAATTATTTACTCACTATTTGTTCGCTAGACTCGCAGGATTGTGATTATGCTTCAATTTTGAGTTCAAGTTTGTTTGTTTCTCAATGGCATGTATTAATTCTTCCTTCCTTCCTTCCTTAGACACAAGCTTTAAATTATTTCAGTTCACATTATTATTATTATTCTTATTACTTTGTTATTATTATTATTCATTATTTATTATTATTATTATTATTATTATTATTATTATTATTATTATTATTATTAGTGTCAACAATATCGCCATCAATATCATCACCTTCAAGTCATCAAAAGTATGTAATCGACTCCAGTTATGATGAAGCATTCCAATTCTGTTGGGGCTTATTTTATTAAATAAGCATGTTCTCTTATCAATAATTTATTTTTAAAAATATAATCCTATCAGATCTGAACGATTGCTTTAACTAATTATGCATTTTCAATTTAACAATAATTTTGCTGATTTCATACCGAGAGAATTGTTTCTCTGATTTTCAATTAGATGATGACGTAGATCATCATCATCATCGTGGTGCAAATGTTTATCAGTTCAGTACTCTCTTAACGACCAATACAATTTAACTTGTGTATTCTCTCACTTTTCTTCTGATCATCATCAAGTACAATTTTGTGGGTCGAATACTCGGACCGAGAGGGAGGACGGCCAAGCAATTGGAGCAGGACATGGACTGCAAAATCATGATCAGGGGCAAAGGATCGATCAGAAATGGATGCAAAATGGTCAGAATAATGTTTGCTTGTTATGAAATTGCTTCATGTATTTTGTAGTCAGACATTTTGAGATATTTGTGCACCATAAATATTTGCCTAAATAGATAGATAAACATTCACAGGTTTTATTTAAGACATTTTCTTAACATTGCCAATAGTTTATCATCATGGACTGTTGAAAACAATCCAATAATAATAAAGAAAGCAATAATTATATTAAGCTATATTTCAACTTAACTATATTAAATCGTATTTATATCGTATATATCTTTATTAACCACAAATACACATTTCATCGTCTGGTAGCAATTATTTTTTATTCCTTCTTCTCTTCTTCGATGATGCATCAAGACAACTTATTCTTTGTTTATTGGGCTTTTATTTATTTATTTTTATTAACAGAAAAATAAAAGCAGTTGTGTTAAGTGTTTCTGTTTAGTATTGAAGGTGATTATAAAGCTCTGCTATTAGAACTCTATCAGCAGTTTCATTATTAACTTTGAAGTAATGCAAATTTGAGGAAATAATATATTGGTTTATTAATAATTTGTTATTTCATTAACGACTTTTTTATTTTGTTATTGTTTGTCATAAATAATTTCCGTGACAAATAACGGCTTCCTGCAAGCTGCAAAAATGGCAAATGGCATCGACGATGATCGTAAACTTCGGCGTTCAAAACCCATCCTGGGGGTTCCACACGACCGATAAAAACCACCTTCTCGACACCGTCGGGCGGTGGGAAGATTTGCCAATAAAACGCAATGCTTTAAAAGAAATCTAATATGCAGTAGCATAAACAGAGACGATTATTTGCATCCTGCCAGTTGGATATCAACAAGTCAAAACAAAATCAGGATCATCAGAATGAGGAACTGCACATCCTCATCACCGTGGAAGATGCAGAGAACAGGGCCAAAATGAAACTCCAGCTGGCCGTGGAGCAAGTCAAAAAGCTTCTCGTCCCTGCCGTAATTATTACGATTATTACTATTTTTCAGTGATAATAATAATTTGTCATTAATTATTTTATTTATTTAATTATGCATTAGTTATTATTATTATTATTATTATTATTTAAATTACATTTCTTTATAACTTTATTTAGAATTGATTGTACAGAATGATAATGATACTTCCTCTGTTGTTATTGTTATTGTTATGCTGTTAATGCTCTCAAGAAAGCCAAGAAAGCTCACGTTGTAACTTGTTCTTTCTTTATTAATAAAAACATAAAGTAATTAATTAAATTAATATCATCAATCAGAAAGGATTATACTTGATTAACTTGATGTTGGGTTCAAATAAGTTCAAATAACGCCATGTTTTTTTCTAACCAGTTATTATGAAATGATTCTGAAATGATAACATTCCTATTTGTTCTACTCAGGCAACTGGTTTTGCAGTTCGTAACTGTGTGTTTGTTTCAAATTTAAAGAAGACGTGATTTTAATGCATTGTTGTGTGTGGTGATGCCATGAGCTTAATATTTTTTTTAAACCTAACATTCATGTTGAATTGGGATGCTGGTAGACCTTCAGAATAATTTGCAAATCAAAGTTGCATTTAAATTGTTTAAATGATATCTAATAAATAAAATTAATAAATCCAATATCTGTATGCCATGGATATTACTGTTATAGCCTGAAGGAGAAGACAGCCTGAAGAAGAAGCAATTGATGGAACTTGCCATAATAAATGGAACATACAGAGAGACAAGATCTGTTTCATCACCAACTTCATCTCTTTCTAAGATCATCAGTGAGTGATCATCATCATCATCGCCATCACAACCACCATTTACCACCACCAACATCATCATCGTCGTCGTCATCATCATCAAGTGTGGCTGCATTTGCTGCATGAATATCTTCTTGCTCAGTTGTTGTAGGTTGAATTTGGAAATTTACAAATGAATAATCAATAAGGCAAAGAATAAAAATCAATTCCATGTTTTTGCTTGGATAATAATTGATATTTCATCGAATAGGACGAAATAATAATAATAATAATAATAATATTAATAATAATAATAATAATTGCTATTCCCAAGTGGTTTCTTGTGTGACTTAATTTGATATAAATGTATCAGTTAAATGATTGGCATATCAAATATTGGTTAACTCTGAAATTTCAGATAGATCACCATTAGCCATTCACTCTCCTTCAATGGGGTTATTAGCTCCGTCACCTTCCAACGCTACTCCCATCATCTTGACCCCGACCAGGGTCCCTATGACGATGTCACCCGAGACAAACAATGCCATATTGAACGGCTGCATCCAAAGGACGCCTATAAATGCCCAGTCCCTGATTGGTTCTGGTTTTATAAACGGCCTTGACCCCCAAGGTGGGATCTTGGTGCAGTTTGAACCAAACATAATCCAACCTACATTCATTGACTTGGCATATCCCCTTGACTCATCTCAAGCAGGTTGCAATAGCTTGCAATAATAACCAATGCTTAATAATAATATGTTATAATTTATTATAATTAGCTATATTTTAAATTATATCTAAATTATAATAATAATAATAATAATAAATACTATATAACATCATATTTGGTATCCTATTTTGATACTCTTATATGGGATAATCTTTGCTTTGGGAACAGCAGTACCCTATTTATCACCAGTAACATTGCTGAACATTGCAAAGTTGTGATGAAATCATATTCAACCCAAAAATCAACTGAAATTCCTCAGGGCCGCTCAGAAGAGGGAAGCCAAACCTTAGGGATCAGCCCTATCTCAGGTAAAGCAAGACCAAGTGCCTTCAGAGTGCCACAGCCTGCTGCAGACCATTTGCCTACTCATTTATGCATGACAATTAAGTACTGATGCGGTATTCGTACCGCCTTTTCCAGTGGAACGCCGAGACGTCTGCACTTCTTAACTGGTACCCGGGCCCTGCATGGCCCTATCGTACGATCGGTGTTTGTCTCGATTAGCCGATGTCGATGTTGAGTTTTAGGTCGTCGGAGAGTTTATATTCTATCGTGCGTTCGGTTAGCGTCTTTTAACGTTTCACGGAACTTAATAATTTACAGTCATTGAGAGTTCTTTAAAGCAAAAGTGCCTTCCTTAAAATCTATTTCTACGTCTCTGTGCATCATTTTTTACGACAGGAATGTTTCTTGCTGAATGTTTCTCATTGAACTTTTTACTTGCAACGGCATCGAATTTGCATTCGACAATCGAGCGTCGTGTTTGCCTTTTTAGAATTTTCCTTTCCTTTATTTGTCTTTATTGATTTACAAAACCTTTTTTCAGCAGGATCTTTGAAAAATTTTAATTTGACCATGACAAAGTTATTTGTTTTGGATTTTTGTTTTGTTTTTTATTTGTAAAATTTCATCGTATTTGAATAAAATAAATAATGCAATTAATTTCTAAAATAGATATCAGGTCGTGAGTAACAAACAAACATCATCGGTCGCTACAATCTGAGCTTAAATATGCAACGGCAATTCGAAACGTCGTCCGACATCGGCGTCTTTCGTACGTCACGACGCCTTGACGTCACCAGGCTCAACGTCACGACGCCTTGACGTCACCAGGTTGACTGTTAGGTGCCACGATCCACTTGTTCAATGCAAAAAAGTCAATCATCTTCTTCCTCCTCGACTTGTCCATCTCCGAAGGGAAGCGAAGTTTTGTGTGGATTCCATTCCTCCTGTGGTGAACGTCCTGTGAATTGAAACGAAGCAAATAAGTTTCACCAAATGAATACTTACGTACTAGGGACACGAGACCACACAAAGTGCCTCTGATGCCGTGCAGATGGCGCTATACAAATTAACTATTATTATTATTAATATTAATGTTATTATTAATGCTATATTTTATTATTACTACTATTATTGTGTCGACCAGAAGATACGATATGATATGAATCGTATCAGCATCTCTGATCTGAGCTTCATTTGGTCCTGCAATTATGCTTTTAGCATTTGTAATGTTTATTTATTGTATTAAATAGAAATCACTTACACTTAGGATGCACATCTTTATGGCGACGTAGGACGACGGATCGAGCGATATGGACTTGCATAGCTGTTAACGAGCAAATGTAAACATTGTTAATGATGAATTGATAATAACTGAGTATTTAAATATATTTTCACGCTGGGATTTTGGAATAATTATGTTAATTATTAGAAAATTGTTCTCAACCGACTTTGATTTCACCAGGTCTTAGAAGGGCTAAAATCTGAGACTTTGATGAACTTTGACCTTTGTTTTCAATTGCATTACCTTCTCTGTCTCTAAAATAAATTAAAATAAATATTTATTTTGCAATTCTTTGGTAAAACAGAACCAATTATGCTGTTGTCGAGTTATTACAGTTAGGGCATGAGAATTATCCAGTTATCCACAATGACATATATACATTGATATGGAAATGTATTATCCTGGAAATGATGAGAATGTTATCATGAGTGAGTGAGTGAGTGAGTGAGTGAGTGAGAGTGATTGAGTGAGTGAGTGAGTGAGAGTGAGTGAGTGAGTGAGTGAGAGTGAGTGAGTGAGTGAGTGAGTGAGAGTGATTGAGTGAGTGAGTGAGTGAGTGAGTGAGTGAGTGAGTGAGTGAGTGAGTGAGTGAGTGAGTGAGTGAGTGAGTGAGTGAGTGAGTGAGTGAGTGAGTGAGTGAGTGAGTGAGTGAGTGAGTGAGTGAGTGAGTGAGTGAGTGAGTGAGTGAGTGAGAGTGATTGAGTGAGTGAGTGAGTGAGTGAGTGAGTGAGTGAGTGAGTGAGTGAGTGAGTGAGTGAGTGAGTGAGTGAGTGAGTGAGTGAGTGAGTGAGTGTTATCAAATTTATTCATTATTTTAATTTCATTGAAGGCTCAATTAGAAACGTTTAGAATAGCACGACAAGCTAAGATTAATAAAATTCTGGAAGCCAACGTGATCGACAAACCTTTTTGAGATTGTATTTGAATTGATATTCTGAAATTTGTAATGAATTTTCATAAAATATTGTTCGTCATTAAATGTCTTTTAACTTTATTTCTGAAGCACGGCCATAGGGCATGATTAAAGGATTTGAAAAAGTTGTTATTAATCATAACGTAGTCCCCAGACTACAATGGATTACAGTTTTAATTAATTAATCAGTAATTAGGTAATAATAATAATCAACTTATTAACAGATTTGTTAACCACCTCCTTTTTCTTGTCCTTCATTAATGAATTTGATTCAAATTTGTTGCAATCTAAAACGAAAAATGAGATGACATAAAATATTGTGATGATTAATATATATTTTTAATATTGATGATTACTATTTATTTTATAGAGTTGATTGTAATGATATTACTGATATGTATAAATAGTAGTGAAAGGTTTACCAGCTCAATCATCTAACAGGCATTAGGCTGGTCTAGATTACCTGTTAATTTTCTAATTCCATTCTTTCTATATTTCTGCAAGTCTTTCAATTGTGTCTTGGTTCTTCTGTGCTCTGAAAGTATTTTGGATTTTTGGAATTTTAGGAGTAAAACTAAACATTACACATTTATAATTGTCCTTGTTAGACTGAATAACTATTGATGTTAAACCAATCAATGTTTATTAACCATTACAAATTGCAGCATTCCATGCATATAATAAGTATAATTTAATGATTTATTAAAATAAAATACCAAATTTAACATCAAATTTAATGATTTATTAATAAAATACCAAACTTTATTCAAATTTACTGAATAAAATAGATGCAAACACTCAAGAGAAGGCATGCGATAACGTAAACCCATTACTGTAATCCAGTGGGTTTCAGCTTTAAAAATCCTGAGTGAAGTGAAAAAATTCTAAAAAAATCAAAATAAAAACTCACTTAAAAGACCTTGGAAGAGGTGCTCGTGACTCGAATTCTTGTGGAATCTCGCAAACAGTTTCAGTTTCTCTTTCAATTCCCTTTTTTCGTTGACGATTCCATCGAACGAGTTAATAAGGTTAAATCAAATTAGTACATGAAGTAATTATCATCATTGTCATCATCATCATCATCACCACCATCACCACCATCGCCATCATCATCATCACCATCATTTCATAATATAAAAAAAAAGAACACTTGTGCACCTTTCTTCCTTCGATAACTTCTTTCTAACTGAAGACGCTTTCCTGGAACCGACGGACGTGGCTTCAAAAAGGATGTCGTATTCTTTTGAAATGTTCTTCCTCCTTTCTCGTTCCTTCAATCTATCTCGATAGCATTCGACCTTGAAAAGCTTGTAAGCTGAGGCGGAAGTTTGCACGAGTCACGACGTGAGTCAAATTTCTACTAAGACATCTAAGACCGCTAATTCACGTGCAAAGAATAATAAAACAAATGATTCAAATTTTAAGTTTAAAACAAGGACGTTGCTAAAGTTTTATTTTAATCATTTCTCCTCGTCAGGATAAGACATCAATCTTCTCGATCGATCTGCCATTTGTTTGGGACCCCTTAGCCAAGGCGGCACAGGTCAGGAAAGCATTTGGTCATTGAAAAACTCTAGTAAATTTCCTGAAATTCCCAGGTCATGTTAAAAATGGTGGCTACAAACCAGAGTCTGTGTCATCCTCGTCGTCGACATTCATTTCCAGGTGGATCATTTCGCTCTCGGCACCTGCGTCGAATTCCTGCGGCAATAAAACTCGTCCGATAAACGTTATCTGATAACGAATATCGTTCGATAAACAAAAGTGACTTTGTAATAGAATTACCTGCTCGAATTCATCTCTGAGCACCATGTAACCCAAGTCCTGCTGGTCTTGAACTGGAATGTCTTGGAGCAGAGCAAGTTGAAGAGGAACTTCTACAATAAATTGTTATTTTGTGTTAAATAATATACATTATTATTATTTTATAATACATTATAATAAAAATTATTATTATTATTATTTAATATAATTATTTATATAATATAATCATATATTGTTACTATTAATTATGTAATATGTTTATATATAACAATAATATAATAGTTATATTATAATAATTTATATAATAATTATAACAATCTAATAATAATAATTATTATTATTATTATATTACTATTATAATAGTTATTATTATTATCTTCGTCATTGAATGTAATTAAAATATTGTTCTCATCGTGTTGAGTCAGAAGTTATAAAGATCGTCATCTATTAATAGATTTGTACTAAACTGACCTTTGAAGCCTTCAGTGTGGTCTTTAGCCTTCATTTGTTGATTGTGACCATAAGAAGAAACTTCAAAGCATTAGAAATAAATAAATTAAAAATAAATAAATTAATTAATTAATAAAAAATAAATTAAAAACTGTAATTAATTAAAATGTTTGAAAATAATTGAAACTTATTGCAGAAGGAATACGATACCTCGACCGATATTTCCATTTATGAAGTAGGAGGTGTAAAAGTCAAGACACTCTGAAATAAATGGTGTGCATTAAATTATTATTAAATAATAATAATTATAATAATAAATTAAATTAATTAAATTATTAGGAAATGAATCTCTTAATGCTCTCATGTCAAGCATTTGAAAGAATAAAATGCAGGTTGTAAGTGTAAGTTGCTTCATCCTGGGATTTTATTTTGGGGTGGTTTAATGGACCCCTGTGACTGACACCCTTCCAGGTTTATTGATGAACAGCAAAAAAATAATTTATCAGAAGATCCAAAGGTGGTTTGCTTTCCACCCCTCCAAGGAAAAGGCTGAAATGTCATCCACAACTTCACCACACTTCCACCATTTGCATTCCTACATGCAGCAGCAGCAGCAGTAGTAACTAGTACAGTATTACACAAGCATGGTCAGTAGTAATAATGCAGATGATAAATAACCTGAGGATGATTTTGTTGACACATGATCAGAAATATCCAACCTGTAAGAATAAGAAAATGATAACAAATATAATTAATAATCAAATTTATAATTGATAACAAATATAATTAATGATCAAATTTATAATGCTTTACTAAACCAATAATAAATACTGAACAATGATAATTTAAACAGAAATGATGGTAAAATCAATAACTGACCAGTTTCCAATGTTGAAAAGGTCAATGGCCTCCAATAGAAGTTCAATTTCGCCAGACGTCCAAAGGCTTCGACCTCCAAACATTCGAAGGTTGTTTTCGTTCTGTTTTTAAAAAATTTTAAACAAATCACAGTTGATTTGAAATGCTTTTAAAAAGGTTGGAAATTGTTACAATAGCATTTGAAAAAGTGGAAATTCTCCAAAAAAAAATATTTTATAATAATAATAATAATAATAATAATAATAGTCAAGATATAATATACAGTTATGAAAAACTTCTGCAAAAGAATATTTACATTCACAACTGCAACTTGTAAATTTAAATTAAATTAGTAAGAATGAAAAAGATTGGAACAATAAGAAATCAAATGTAACATCAAAGTTTATTAAACAAAAAAACAATGCCTCAGTGGAAATATTAAGAATTATATTTTCAAAAATATTATAAATATTTACTCACAACAATTTGATAGTCGTGAGTTGCTCTGTGGGCACCAGCCTCCACTCCGGAAGAGAAACACTGTTAAATACATTAATATTAATAATAATAGGCACTATTGAATAATTAAATACATTGTAGTACCAAAGATGGGATGATAAACATTCAAGTTTTAAAATAATAAAATTAATTTGAAAATAATTCCTTTCAATAAATTCAAATGTAGGCAAACAATTGCAGATCATAATTTATTTAAAATTTCCCAAAGATTTAAGTCATAAACAATTATACAAGTTCAAATCTTGCCTCTAAACACAATATCACAAGGCGAGATGTCGGACAATCTGAGCATTGAATTCTTGGCGTTCTAATTGTCAAAGCTTTCTGGCAATAAGTGCACAGTTGGTCCATCATGGTTTTCTGCTTTCTGAGAAAAGCTGGTCTTTAAGTAATGATATTGCCCATTCATAAACAAAAAAATTACTAAATTAAACTTTTAAACATAAAACGTAGCACCCTGTAATTCTAAAACTTAATCAACCACTCCACTAAAATATTGCTTAATATTCATTTGAGAATATTTGCCTATTACTTTTTTAATGATTTTGTAAATAAATTATGATCTAAATTACAACATAACCAATGTTTTCATTTGATTTTGCACCTTTAATTTCGGATTAAAATCACCTAAAAGTTACAAAACAACTTCCAACGGTTTGAAAACACAGCGACCAACTGTTTACGTCTAAGCGATGATTTAAAAGTGAACACCAACTTCAATGAGCCTATTTGGCTTCAGCTGTACTAGCAACAGAAATTCAAGTTTTAGTAATAAAATATCATTTATAACTTCAAATCACTATTTAATTAACGGAACTGTTCTATTTGTAATGGACTACATTTTTATCTTTTTGTAAATAATTACAGAGCCTAACTTAAGAAACACTCAAACGTTTGAAACTCATATTTATGTATGCAGAGTAATTTTCAACATCACATTATTCTCTAACCAATGACACCGTAAATGACAATAAAAGTTTAAAAAGTTAGAAATACATCATTTCTTGAAACAAATACCGAATAAGGGTTTATGGTGGCCTTTTTTATGTCAGGTAAAACGGTCTAGTTTAGTTCAAACGATCGTTAGTTTATTTTTCTCAGCATTTCTCAGTCGAAAGATGAGAAAGGGATAAAAAAAAAAGTTTATTGAGTGAGTTCGTGCTGTGAGCATAAAAACCTGGAATTCAACGTGTACATTTGGCCCGTATAATCTCTAATTTCCACAGAGTTTCTGGCTGCGAGTAATTGATAAGCTTGAGCACGTGCGCACTCGTCACTGAGCCTTTTTCGAATGTATTTTATATTTATGACTGGTTGCGATCCTTCTTGCACATAAAAAATTATTTGTTCAAGTTTACTACTGATTTATTCAGCGAACTAGGAGCAAGCGAGGTCTTTAAATGGATGATATTTTTATGTGAAAAGTGTTAAAACAAAACAAATAGATTTAAGTAAAATTACCCAAATCTCTATTCTAAAAATCTGCCATACTATCAATGCACAATAGTAATTCTGCAGTCTTACATGAAATTATGGTTCTCAGAGTCACCCATTTCGAGAGAACGACAAATGGTCTAAATGATCATTTGTCAGAAATTATAAATAAAAACGAAGCAGTAAATAATTTGAAGACAGAGAATATACACATTCATAAATCGTCCATAAAAATTACATATATAAATAAATATATTCATAAATTATACTTATAAGGCAGCTCTAAAATGAACTGTTTCTTAAAAGAGAGACGAGGTCCGCAGTCGTCCATTGTTTCAAAGGACCGCTTTTCCCACGAATATTTTTCTTCGCCTATGTGCACCGGTGACGTGTTTATCAAGTGTAACTAACGTATTAATTACGTATTAATTACGTATTAATTGCTTATTAATTACATCAAGTATAAATGGCCTATTAGTTATTACATTACGTTATGTCATTATCGATTGCAAGTAACGTATCAATTAGGTATTAAATACCCCCGACGTCACCATCATCTTATAATTTAAATTCTTAGTTTCTTTTGTAATCCACGTGTAACTGCCAGGTAAAGCTGCCGTCCAAAGTCTTAAGTAATGAAGTGAACCGAATGTTCAAGAAGTGACCTTCAATCGCGCCATTTTGTATGTCACCTGCACGTGTTAAATTTCAACCAATTTCCATCATTTTCATTGAAGCACTTGTTTCCTCAATCGGTAAAGTCTCACCTTCTTAATACAACTCGTTAAAAGAGATTGAACCAGTGAGGCATGGCGCCATCCAGTTACGGTCTGATGAACAGCGATGTTGAGGAAGATATTAGTGCCGACCATTCCAGGTGATGATGAAGGAGATAGTTACAAGTTGTGCACGTGTGAGTGAGTGAGGTTTAACGTCATGATGATGGTGGCAGTGATCGTAGTGACCTCACAGATGACCTCTATGATAACAAAATGATTAATTTTCGGTTCATCTTCTCATGGCAAATCCATCATCTACACATGCACAAGAGCAGCTCCTTTCGCCGGCCGTGCACGCGATCACACAATCCAGGTACACAGCAGTTGTCGAATGAGACATTTTGTTAACAAAAAGGCGCTTCGACGGACAAAAAACCTTCCTTTTAAAACGCTAAGAATTCTAAAAATGCCGAATTAGTGGGCGAGATTGTGTAAAAATAGAGAGAAACAACTGAGAGATGCTGACTTGGGAGAGTGAGAGAGCTTATCAATTTTATGGCCTTACGATTGCCGACATTTACTGTCAAATTAAATCCCAGCATTGTAAGCCATTCCCCATTGGTCAAACGCAATGTGGGCGGAACAAACGCAGAGCTTTTTCGAATTTCCATTGGTTCGTCCAAGAATTGTACGGAAGTCATTGGCCTCAATAAGGTAGGCGGCGCTTAACAATGAACTAAGCAGACGATTGGTTGGATTTCAATGTGAGGTCATATTTCTATAGTCAACTTTTATGGCGACAATGGTGAGACTCCAAAGATTTATATCGTCCTAGCATTTTGTAGCCTCGATAAATTTGTTTGTAGTCATTTGTTGCATTTTACTATAAGTTTCCTTAACTATTCTGATATCGCTAAGAGGTTGGTTGGGGCCAAATACGAATGGAATAATTAATTTTTAAAGTAATTCGTTTTATTAAAATTCATTTCCATAGGTAAATGTGCTCTTTAAAAATATACAATAAAAATGTACATCATCACCTAATCAAGGCACTCGTATAATAAAGTAATTTATTTAAACTGGAACGAATTAATCAATAAACTAATATAAATAAAGAAATTATGACAAATTCTTGGAGCACTTCAATGATTGGATATTAGAATGGTTGATAAAAATTAAACCTAAGTTGACGTCAGATGTCAGTGAAGTACATTTGCAGGTCAACAACAACACACGGCGACAAATAGCAACAACAACAACAACAACAAGAAAAGTAGCGAATGCACTCGAAGACCATGTCACCAAGTTAGTGATTGAATTGACGGAAGTGATTGAATTGATTGAATGGTTGTTTATAAATTGATCTATCGATTGTATTATAATAATGAGATTTAATTGGAACACCGATTGACCAATGGCAGCAAATCACGTGACCTCGAGTTTCCCCAGGGTGACTGTTAAGTTTTGGTTCAACTTTTCAAACGACTTTGACCTACTCTTCAGGAATTCCACGCGCGTCTATTTATAAACTTCACTTTCAATAACTCGCTCATTGCAGATTATGATGACGATTTCATTGCTCAAGTGTTAATGAGAATGAAATTGAGTGAATGAATATGTATATGTTTACGAATGGGATCTTATATCTTATGAACAATACGTCATATCAAAAGATAATTAATATTATAATGAATCAATTTGTGAATGCAAAGAAATATTAAATCGTCGAGTTATATTATTATTATTATTATTATTTTATTATTATTATTATTATTAAAAATTTATACAAAAATGTTTGTGAAATCATTCGAAACAAACTCTTAATGAACTATTTCACATTAAATATTTTGAAATCCTTAACTATGCACGTTAAAATTCAGGACATAATTTATTATAATTTATGAATAAAAGACGCAGTCAATTCGTTTGAAACAGTCGAGGAGTTATTAACAGTAGTTGATATTGTTGATAATTTTTAGTAAATTACAGACAAAAATAAAATAAAATTATAATAAAAGTTCAGATTTTCATATCACTGCTACTATTGAACTATTTGTGGACCTATTGCCTTTTTTGGGTCAACTTCGTACCAGGGTCAAGGGATGATGATGATGAAGATGACGATGATGACCACAGTCATGACAAGACAAATTATTTGGACGATTAAACATACAATTATCAACACTTTAAAGCGATATAATAAAATAAAATCTATTTACCAGATCCTGAAATCACCGTACGAGGTCATAGTTCAAAAGAGCATTAAATAGTTCACGACCTCATTTCGAATTAAAATGCTTTTCATTCCTCCATACTTCATTCGTTCATACGTTCTCACAATCATAATTTTAAGTTTATGTGACTGTCATTAAGATGGCGGTGATGACGACGACGACGTCGATGCCTCGATATTCATAAGGTGCTGTGTTTTAGCTATCCAAAAATATTATTAACATTAAACTAATAATATTAATAATTTTTATTAAATTAACTAATTTGAATTATTATCTACCATTTTTATTTTCTAAGTGTTAATTAAACATTATTTAAAATGAATTTAACATTTAAAATGGATATTAATTCTAAATTTAATTATATTGTCACAATAAAATCATTTTATTGTAAACAGCATTGGATCAAGAAAATTCTTTAAACAGAGATCCATAATTTAAACTCTTTCCTACGATTGGCAGCTGCATAATTTAAAAAAAATTTAATTGTGATAAATATAATTATAATATTATCTTAATAATTATAATATTTTATAATAATTAATTACAATAATTTATATGCCACAAATTATAATTTAATTAAAATGATATTCTTGTATATTTATCAACCGATATGAAGTCTTCAGGAATCAATGAACTTTGTAAGTTGATGAAACCAATACATTCAATACATTCAGTACACAAAAGTACACCAATTCGCACCGGAAGTTTCAACAATACAACAGACTTCCTCTGAGATATGTTGACCAAAGTCTGAATATAATTTATGGATTTTATTATAAATTTCATCGCAAGCAATTACTCGATGCGAGAAATGATTTATTTATTATTTCCGCTAAATTACTAATAAATTGTTTTGCGAATCGTTATTTAAGTCATTTTCTTAATATTATAATTTAATATCATGATAAATATAATAATAATATAAGAAATTCATATTTTATGATTCACTTTACAATATTTTCTGTAAAATTTCCTTACACATAAATTACTCGGTCATCGCAGTACGTTAAAATATATCGTAAAGTAAATTCGATCACAACAATTACAATTGATTCTAAATAATAAATCAAAATAAGAAATCATTCTAATCCAGGTTATTACCAAGTTAATCTCTAAAAATCTCTAAAATCACCAGGATGACCAGCAAGTTAATTATAATAACACCGAGCCAGTGAACGAGTTAATTATAAATGAGTTAGTCATAATTATGAGTGACGTGAGAAAGTCCACACCGATCCTGAATGAAGACGATAACCCCATGACGTATAAATGACTACAGTAAGCAGCATAAAGTCTCTGAGAAAGTTAGGCTTCGTTTCAATAGGACTGGGTCTATTAATCTTTATGTAGACTTTTAACTGACTTATTAATAAATAACTAGTCCTCAGAAGTTAACAACAACATCAAATGCCTTCAACGCTAGGGGGCGTGTCTTTTAATATTATTTATTATTACAAATAATAATAATTATTATTATTGCTATTATTATTATTATTATTATTATTATTATTATCTTTATCATTGTTAATGTTATTATTGTACAATGTCGTTGTTTTTGTAGCGCAATCGATTTTGGGAAATTATTGGACTTACACTGACATCCATTGTAAGTACTGACAAGCTAATGAATTTATGTAGCGGACGACCATTTTGAACATTCGTTGCTATTTTATCAGCAACAACTTTTAACATCGACCGCTATTGCGTTGGCGACAGCGGCCAAAACGTCAACACTTGCCACTACCACCACTACTACGTGTTGTAGTAGTAGTATCGCTACAGCAACCAAAACAGCAATAATAATGTTAGTGCAATAATAATATTAATAATAATAACAACAACGACAATAATAATAATAATAATAATAATAATAATAATAATAATAATAATAATAATAATAATAATAACATCAATATTGCTATTATTAATAACAACAATAACAACAACAACAACGAGTCATTCAAAGAAAGCGTGTCATTTGACAGCGGCAACAATCATTTTTGCATGATTAACAGCTTTTATGTGTTTTTATATCCGAAAAAATCGTTATCATCACCAAATCACGGCATTCAAAATTACTTGAATTATGAGCAAAATGTCACAAAATTATTGCAAATTATTGGAGATATATGGTCTTGACATTAGTTTGACCGGCAAACATTACCACCCCATCAACTCTCAACAGCACCAAATCCACTCACCCACCCACCCAGCTCCCCTTTAAAACCTCCCCAGTCTATGGTGAATCACATAAGCCACCCTCAGATCTCTTAGGACACAAAGGCAGATTCTGCTTCGTCTCATTAGGGTTGGACCTGCCTAAGTTACGCAACGAAGAGATTGAATGAAAGAACAAAGAAAGACTCAACAACTCCTCCTAACCCCGTGGAACCCGTTTTTTCCCCTTCAAAGTGAACGCACAAGGCTCTAATTTTCCTGATTTTCCTCTGAAGGCATTTTAATTGATCATCTTTTTAAAAGCTTCCGAAAACTTGGGTGGTGTTGGTGCATGGGATGATCATCATCAGGATCATCGGTCATCACTTTAAGTACTACCATCATTATCATCATCATCATCAGATTCCTTCATAATTTTGAAGAGGACAATTTTAAAACATTGAGATTGTGGCAAATATCATTATTTTTGTATTATCTATTCTCACCTTGGTTTTAAAAGAATATCAACGCCAAGGTTCCTTGGTGACCGAAGGGGTGTCCATTTTCTTGGCCCTGGTCTGAAACTTCCTCCCATCCTTCCTGGATATATCCTGTCATCATTATCAATGTGATTAGACAATATTTTCTGATCATAATATAAACAACATCAACGACGACGACAACAACAACAACATTAATAATAATAATAATCATCATCATCATCACGTCATACAGTACGTCACTCGCACACTCACATTAAAGTAAAGACCCGCATTCCACGAGAAGTAACAAGAACTCAAGAATTGATTGCGTAATATTTCACCAAGTGACGCAATAATCCTCCTTTCACAACCTCAAATCTCTCCAATTCCGCATCACGTGATCCCACTACTGACCTACTGACCCACTTTTAGCTACCATGGTGACGACATTGTTTCACGTGTACAGATGTTTTCAAATCAAAACTTGAACAAAAAATCGCTGCTATTATTGTTTTCATCATATTTTAATTGATATTCATGTATTTACAATTAATTCTATTAATCTTATTAATGTCAATAATATAAATTATTAATATTCTAGATGCAATTAATAAACCCGGTATAATAATAGTAATAATAATAATATAGAAACTCACTTTCACGTAAAAAATAATTATATTATATCCATTCATTTATTTCTGTAATAATTGCTTCTGACAATGGAACTAAGCACCTGAGAAATTATAAAATGGTTGATGTTGTTGCAACAGTCGTTGTACATTTAAGCGTTTATCAAGAAGGTTGGACAACCCTACCCTTGGGGTTAAAAGGGGGCATTTCCACCCTGCCCTTTTGCATCCCCAGAAATTGTTATACAATAAATTTGCACGTACACATATGATGCTGTGATGGTCATCCCGGAGATGAATAGGTTAATAGTTTATACAAAGCTATGGCCATTGTCGTCGTCGTCGTCGTCACCCATGACTTTGACCAATTAGCAACCATTCACTATAATTTATTCATTCACGCATCGCTCAGTTAGTCGCTCGCTCGTTCATTCGTTCACTCAATTACTCAATCAATCATTCATTCAATCCATTCATTCACCAAATCATTCAATCAAAGACAATCTTCTAAATCTATTTCATTGCTTAACTTGGCGTCATTTTAAGGCTCATCTGAATATTTTTGCACATTGTCATGCAAATGATATGCTAATTACGTCAATTTTGGTAACAATTATTATAATTTGGTTTAGAATAAGTTTAACTTAATCACAATAAGGTTCACTTTATCAGAGCTTGTGATTATCAATGCAAAATGGATCGTGATCGATAACTGAGCAGCCATTATCACGATGTCAGAACATGATTCTAGGCCATAATGAAATTAAATATAGTTATAATTAATTAATTATTTATTAGAGACGAAGTTCACAACTGAGAAAAGAAATTTATTTGAATTTGTTCTTGGTAAAAAGAAAGGTCACCAGGTGGCGCAGGTGACAAAATTTCAAACCAGTCTTGGGTGAAGGGGAAGGTTGCACCCAGCAATTCCCCATCATCTTAACCTAACCCTATCTTTTTTTTTATGAATTTCCACTTTTGTTTATATTTCTATTTTTCTATTTAATTATCTAATTTAATAATTTAATTTGTTGCAGAATAACATTTAAGAGTTTGAGGAGATTTAACAACAGAATTGTCCAGCATTAACAATCGTTAGATGCTATCTTATTCGACAGTGGATTAATGAATTGCGTTAATTTATGCAACTTTTATCCACCTGGCCAAGTCACGTGACGTGACTGTGCGAAAGATCTTCGTGATGTTTGAACACGCTGCAATCGTCTTTTGTTTTTGTCATAGTCATCATCATCATCATCACCACTCTCGTTCATCATCATCATCACCACTCTCATTCATCATCATCATCGCCACTCTCATTCATCATCATCAATCGCCTTCGTCGTCGCCATCGTCCTAGCCATTGGCCACATCACGAAGTTTTAAGAATGCTTGTTTATTGAAACCTGAATTTAACCGGAAGTTAAAGTCCCCGACACCACGACTTAACACGACTGCGATGATTGTGATCGTTATGATGACTTGACCAATGCATGTGGCGGTCCTAAGCGATTCTGTTCTTACGGATTGTTTCCTGTGTTGATCGGGAGTTTCTCTTCTCATGCATCACCTTTAGGATTCAATCAGAAAATTGCTAAATTAGGATTTATGTCGGCATGACAACGGAGGGGGCATTCATTCACTCATTCACTCACCCACCCAACCATTCATCCAACCACTCACTCACTCACTCACGGCGTTTCAATGTGTTAGCTTCAAAATCCTTCCAGCTGCAATTGACTTCGTCACCGATGTACTTGTTTTCAAAACTACCTTGGTTTGGTTTGCGATGGGCCATTGGCTTTCCAATATATATTGGAAAAATATATTTATATTTATATATATATATATATATATATATATATATATTTATATTTATATATATATATATATATAGGGCGGAGTTCTGGATCGTGGGAGGGTCAGTTGGAAGTTCAAAGGTGAAGGTCATTAATTACTTCTAAACCTTGTGGAAAAAGAGAACTGTGAAATATGAATGAATGACTGAATGTGGAGGTGAACGAATGAATGAATGAATGAATGGATGAATGAATGATTGAATGAATGAATGGATGAATGAATGATTGAATGAATGAATGGATGAATGAATGGATGAATGAATGAATGATTGAATGAATGAATGTGCAAGTGAACGAAGGCATGCGACCAACAAAAACACTTCTCACCCTACAAAAGTATGAGTGTACTCAATTCTCAGTAAATTTAAGTCAATCTCGAAACATTTACAAAAGCGAATCTCAAATTGAAGACAAAGAAGTGGGCGGGGCTTCCATTGCTTTAACCAATGGGAACGTGGTAAAAAATAATGAACTTGAACAAGACGAACAAAATGAGATTCTAAATTAATGAATAATTTAAATAATTGTGAAATATTGAAGTCTTTTAACTATTTTTAATGTCTATTATCAACTGTTTATAACAGAAAATTATTTTTAAAGTTAATTAATTTTTGTATTTATTAATTTAAATGCAAATTGAAGAATTAAAAATAACCCTTAAAAGTTTGTAATTCATAATGGACGTCTTAATACATTGACTTCTATAAATAGGCTTCCATGTTTTGTAAATTTTCAACCCTGGGTGAGAAATTGTAACAAAGGAAATATTTTCAGTTCTTGGGTGAGCGATGATCGAACATTGAATTGAAGCTTTAATTGTTCTCATTTCGATGTTCACCTTTCTATGGACGTTCTTGCAAATTTGACGTAGCCATTATAACCAATAAATAAATAAATAATAAGAATAATTATTTTAATTATTACTACGTAATTATAATCAATTGTTATTATCGTCTTCAACAAAATAATCCTCTTCCGTTATTATTTTGATTGTTAATTTCAACGTGCAATATTTTGTATCTGTTTGGTCATGTAAGCATTTGTTAAATTGAAAATTCACTTTTAACATCCCGTATCGAAGTACAAACAACATCGAACGAGAAACAAAATTCTTTGTCAGCAGATGATATAATCACGTTTGTTTCATTCATGTTTTATTTTCTTCCACCTTTGCTGAGAATCAGAAGAAACTGACAAACGGCCATATCATGAAAGTTTAGAACGAATTTTATGGTTGGGGTTGATGACCCGGACTGCAAGCCCCTCTTATTCCCACGCATCTTGAGTGGATCCATGAAAACTAATAATAAGTGGGGAAACTACTTAATAGGAATACAAATGAGAGGGTTAAGATTTTGAAATATCGACGTTGAAAAATCCGATGCAATTAAAATGTTGACATTTTCCCATTTCACGTTCAATTTAATTTAAATAGCAAATAAAACTTTGATAAACTTGTT
>CM067526.1:10125128-10197628 GCA_034509925.1 Hirudinaria manillensis | reverse complement strand
TTATCATTTGCTACGTTAATATAGATCACTTGTTCATGAATGTTTATTATCAGTGAAAGAATTTGTCTGAAACATATAATTACATGTATATGTTCTTGAAACACCTCTCCCGATGTTCGAGACAAACCTGAAATACTTAAAGAAGAGGAAGGAGCGCACTGCATACCTTGCAAAATTTTACGTTGATTTCTGGGTGCCCAGTGGCTGATCGCTCTTGTGATAAATGTTGTTGCCGTGTTATTGCAGACTGTAATATGCCGATGCAACAAAACATAATAATATATTATTTAATATTGCAACTAAACATAATAATATATTATTTAATATTGTAATTGTTATTATTGCATGAAATTTCCTTTTATTCTCGGTTTCGCTGCCGGTGAGGAATGAATTGCTGAGTACGTTCGAACGCTGTCAACTTTTGCAAAGTCCTTTCTAGCGTTTCCACTTACGATGTTTTTTTTTATTATAATAATTTGTATTATTATATCAGTTCTTTGTATTTTTTATTGTTAATATAATTATTTGATATTAATAAATAATAATAATAACAATAACAAATTAATATTATGATGATTATTATTTCAATAACAAAGTCTTTAGAGTTCAAACCCGATAAAAACAAGAGATTTTATTAATAGAATTATTAAGAAGATTTGAGAAATAAAAGTATGTAAGTGGAATTTTGGATTTTACCACGTTGTGTACCTTTTTTTTCTGGATTGTCATCTGCAAGCAATTGAATTGATATGAAATACTTTGGTTACCTGGCAATATCTTTTTAAAATTAATAACGTTAACTTTTAATCCACGGATCGAATCCATGAATGGATGGACAAAAGGATAAATCAACGACTTGGAATGGTTCACTAGCTGCATTTGATTGCCTAATAGATTGATTGAATGATTGGTCGAGTGAATGAATGAAGTTTTTTGTGTAATTTAATATATAAAATATCTTTTAATCTTTGCATATCTTTTCCAGCTGTACAGCACGAACGAGGACCAAGAAGTTCAACGATCAGGCGTCAACTTCTGCTCTTTCAACATCAACAACAACAGCAACAACAACAACATCAACAACAACAAATTCATCATCATCATCACCAACAACAACAGCTACACAACCACCAACTGCATTATTTCAGTCCCAGCAATAACAACAACATACCGTCAAATCATCATCATAACAACCAACAGCATCATCATCATCATGCCTCGATGACTCATCCTAAGCCACACCATGGATACCAGCTCGTACCCTCCAGTCATTCTCAACATCTCTCCATGGCAGAACGCATGTCTGCCACAACGACTGCACTTTTCATCCAGGCAAACCTGGAGACCAGACCGAACCACGCGGTTGCTCATCCATTGGCCGGAGTGAGTTTCATAATCATCATCATCGCCGTCATCGTCATAGTCGTCGCCATCACTATCATAAGCGTCGACATAATCATTCATTGTTATCACGTTCGCACCATCATCACAATTATCGTCGTCGTCTTTTTCTACAAGAGCTAAATAAAATTAGACTTCAACCGTAATTTATATTAAATATCGAGAGCGACTGAGAACTCGTTATATTTGGATTGATTTTAATTTTTAATTTTAAAAGGATTGATTGAAAATCAATTCGATGATCTCATTTCATTGCTCTGATAGACAATTTCATTGTCTGCTACTCCAATAACCGGAAATGTTTTACATTCATCCTTCACCCCATCCTTCAAAATAAATGCAATTAAACATGAGCTATATGACAACTTAATAATATAATATGTATTAATTTCAAGTTATTGGTTAAAGTTATTATTTAATATTCTTTTCAGTCGCTATGGAGCTTGAAAGCTTTTGGTATATAAAGCTTTTGGTATATCTATAGGTAAAAGCCAAATATATAGATGACCTGTAATATTATTACCTTATAATAAATACATATAAATAAATGTATATCAATTTACCACCAACCATTGCTTTTTAAAACAATTCAAATTCAAAATAACATTTCTTTCAATTTCAAGACAAAACACTTTATTCTACTTTCCCCATATTCCAGTACTCCCCAATTTTCCCACCTCCTCGTCCACCTTTCTTCTCGGGGCCGCCCACACCCCCTCGAACTCTGTCCTTTCGAGGTCAAGCGAGCTCGCAAGAGGGTCCTCTACAGAGACATTGCAGTTCGGAATTAACGTCGGAACTTGCAGCTCAACTGCTGTTGTTGAGCATCCGTTGGGTGAAATGCATTCCGAGCATGTCTGGTCTCCAGGTGGCCGATCAGTTGAGTCTTGTGGCAGAATCGTGGAAGGAGCTATTTCTCCTGGCTGCCAGTGAGTACCGATTGCTGAGGACGGTATCCATTGATGGATCGATGGATGGAAGAAAGGAGGCCAGACAGGAGTGGAGAAGGAGGAGGAATAAACAGGTGCTCGACGACGAAGAGTTTTTGGACGTCGTCGACGATGATGACGTCACTTGCTGTGGAAGTTCTGAAAAGGAAGCTTTTAACGGTGAGTACGTAGGTTGATTGTGATTTTAACAATTTAATTATAATTATTAGAAAATAATTTAATTATGATTATTAGAAAATAATTTAATTATAATTATTAGAAAATAATTTAATTATGATTATTAGAAAATAATTTAATTATAATTATTTTCAAATGTTGACCAAGACGATGACGATGATGTTAATAATAATAATAATGTTACGAATTAATGATGATATCGCTAGGGTCATTAAGTTTCCACTTACCAATTACGGACAATTTACTAATTCATTCGAAAACTTCAGTCAGCGATTCAGACGCTTCAAGCGACGATGACGACGATGAGGTTCCACGTGGAAATGTGAGGGAGGAGCAGACCAGGTTTAAGGAGTACATGGAGAGGTTAAAGAGTGCAGTTTCAAAATTGGACGAGATGGAAGTTGACGAAGTTGAATATTCCTATCTCAGAGCTGTTGTGGTCTTCAAGCCAAGTGAATAATCATAAACATAACCTATAGTAGCGAATCAATTAACATTAATTAAATTGTTTAACATCCATTTAATTCATTTGATAATAATTTTTCGAATTTCAAATTTCAAGCACACAATTTATGTATTATTTCTGCGAAATGCTTTGATGATAAAATAATTAATAGATTATTATTTATTTGCAAAATAAATTTATTCATTAAAATTATTATCTTCGATTAACTAATTTCCTGTAATTTTCAAAACAACAGTTCTACCTAGAAGGTCATTGCTCGACAGTTCAACAATTTCAGAATTGCAAGACCACGCCCACTTCATGCTGAACAAACACGTGAGCCAAAACTATCCTAACCAGCCATGCCGATTCGGCAAGCTGCTTCTCACCCTTCCTGTGATTGGTTCGCTCAGGGAAGGAGTTTTGGAGGAATTGTTTTTCAGGAGAGCAATTGGAGACACCCCGATGGAACAAGTGATCACTGATATGTACAAATCCATTCTGCCCCTTGGCTCGTGATGTACAATTTGCTTCTCAGAAATTCAACAGCAGCGTTAAAATATTAATTTCTCGTGATTTCTCATTTTAGGATGTCTTATTAGTCCCAGTGTTGAATTAAAGTTTATTACGGAAATTACTTCAATTGTCAAAATTTTTTCAGTTCATAATAATGATTTAACGAAATATTAAACAATTAAATTTAAAAAACCATCCCAATTAAATGGAAATGAGTGACGTTTTTCGGACACTTAAAAGATAATTGGACTCTTAATATATGTCATGTGATCAAAAATATTTAATATAATAATTATTTTATTTTTATATAATAAGTATAATATGTTTATTAAACATAATCATAACAAGAGGAATAAAGTTGACCACTCAGTTCGAATGCATATCATGTTATCAATGATGATAAATAGATTGTATTTTAAAATGTCAGGTTAGGATTGAAAATTCCTATAATAAAAATAATTTTAAATTAAATTTAAATTATTATTTTTATAGTAAATTTTTAAGCTGAATATCCAGTTATTAAAATTCGTTCTGGTTCGTATGATGGACACAGCAGAAAGAAACAAAACCAAAGACTCAATCTCAAAAAAGGTCGCAAATATAAAACAGCTTTATCCTGCGAGGCCAGATGTTAAATAAAAGAAGATAGAATAGCTTGCAAAAGGGGTCTTCCACAAAAGACTGGCTCACATGGGGGAGCGGGTGTTACCCATTGGGTAGAACCAAAACGGACTTTTGCGGCCGAAGAGAATAAAAATGACAGATTTTTGCGAAATTTTTTGACCCCATAGACAAATCGGTCAATTTAACTCAATCCCAAAGAAATAGATATTGAAGCAAATGTAACTAGGTGCATTAGGATTTAATCCTTATAAAACGGAACAAATTTTTAATACTAAATACAATATTTTAAAATAGCTCAATTTTATTTTAAAAAAATTCTAATATATTAATGTGATCTCAAAACCAGTCCTGCCTTGCGCTCCGGTTCTATCCAAAAGTCGCGGCTATGGTTCTATAACGTTTTAGAAATCTGTGTTGAACAAATATGAAAAACTTAATTGCTATGATTTGACGCTATTGCCTCGTAAAGACAAGTTGAACTGCAACAAAGTTAATACTGCAACAAAAGTAATACTACTCTTTCAATGACTTGCGCACTTTTACCATTGATTACTAATTGATTTCCCAAGTTAAATTTATTTGATTTGTTAAATTTAAGATATTAATTAGATTTAAGCTAGTAATCTGTTTTAATCTGTACGAGCAGCAGATTTTCCGTAAGCAAGAAGCAAGAAATTTTGGAATTTGAATATTAAACATTGCTGAAAGGGCGAAGCTCGAGCTGGCCAGAACATTTACGCTCGTAGTTGAAAATTTATTTATACTTTTATAGACAGTATAACTGGACATTGTTACTAAATATCTGGATGGAGGTTGGTCCAAGTCAGGACTTCATTTCAGCCTTTTCCAGGGATGCGGTGAACCAAACAAATTCGTATAATTTAATGGCAATCTTACTTCTCATCTATAGTCAAGATCAAGATCCTCCATCCAAATTAAGTTCCGATTGGGGACAGCTTCTACAAAAAATGGAATCCAAATAATCCTATCGTTTGACTAAATATGTGAAATGTGAAGCTTGATATGGAATGAAAAAAATATTAAAATAAAAAAATATCGGCTATTTCATTTCAAAAGTACAATCTTTTTTAAATGTATATATTAATAACCTTCCATGGTTTCCGTCTCATTTAGTTTTAGATAGAGTTTGATTTTAATCCGTTAGGTCAAGGTTCTTAGGTTACAGCTAAAGGCTGTGTCACGAATAGTGTTTCAAATTGGTTCTTTTGCAAAATCAGATTAGGATGATACTTTGCACATTATCAACATTATTCAGGAATATGGGTGAGTTTTACTCTGATTCCGTTAAAATTTGTAATTCAGGATGTAAAATACGTGATTGAAGAGTATGGCTTACGCATTATGGCCAGGACGACATCAAACATTATGTCCAGTGAACAAAAGCTACAATTACTAAAGAATAACGAAGGTGGAAGCGTTGACCTGGAAATAAACAAAGAGAAGGGAATTGCTATAATCACACTCAACTATGTTCAGAAGAAAAATGCATTGACAGGTTGGTAGGTGTAATTGTATATTTTAAGAATTATTAATAATTGAAAATTGTCTTTAAGGAAAAATGATGGTAGACATGGCAGAAAGAATTTCTGAGCTCGAAAAATGGGAAGAGGGATGGGGTCTCATACTCAGAGGAGCTGGAGGAACATTTTGTTCTGGTGGGAATCTTCATCTTATGAAATCTCTGGCTGAAAGAAAATTGGAAGGCCATCCTGCTGTAATGTCTGAACACATGCAGCTGACACTTGATCGACTCCACAAACTTCCACTTTTAAGTGTAGCTATACTTGAGGGAGCCACTCTGGGTGGTGGTTCAGAAATTGCCATCTCTTGTGATTTTAGGATCATGAGTGATTCATCAACTATTGGATTTCTTCAGGGTAGAATGGGCTTGGGTCCAGGTTGGGGTGGTGGTGTTAAATTGGTGAATCTTATTGGTTACAGAACAGCTTTGAAACTTTTGGCTTCTTGTGCTGTATTGGAAAGTAAAGATGCGCACACAAATGGATTAGCAGACAGCACATTTTCCAGTGATCAAAATTCAATGGAAGTTGCCTATAATTTCCTGAGAACATTTTCTAAAATATCTCCAGAGGTTCTTCGAGCAAATAAAAAAGTTTTAATAAATTCTGCAAAGTTAAATGCACTAGCAGAGATTTATAAAGTAGAAAAGGACATTTTTCAGTCTTTGTTTGGAGGACCTGCACATTTGGATGCCTTGGGAAAAGCTAATATTAAATGATTAATTTTTTTATTGGGAACTCTCAATTAAATTGCACCCATAATTTTCTGTTGTTATAATAATCTTCATAATTTGTGGATATTTGATATGTAAAGTCTGATGAAACTTTAAAGGAAAATAATTAATGTTTCCAAATAAAATTATGGTTAATTGTTATTGTGTTATGATGTGACAGATGCCTGTCTTGAATATGGGGTTTAATTTAGGGTTGCTAAATTATAATAGAATATCAACATCAGTGATGACTTACTCTTTGTCTTACAGTAATCCTTGTTTGTATAATTGTGGTTTGGAATTAATCGGTATTTTTGTAAATAAACTGATGTTTTATCTGCTTTCCTAGTTTGGACAAAATGGGATTGAAAGATGCACATATTTCAGACTATTTCCTATTCAGATAGTCTCTTTGTATCCTTAGGAATTGATTTTTAATTCAATTATGTTTTACAATTATTTTGAAAATGTATTAAAAATCAGATAATGGAACTCTTCAGTTGAACTTAAAGTTTTAACTTTGATCTGTATTTCTCCAAGGGTTGAGTTCATTCACCTCCTGCATTCATTCTGCACTGATGATTTATTATTCAAAAACAACAGACCAACTGAACTTTGTCTAAAAAAATTTGTTGAAAACAACCAAGTCAATGGGTTGGAAAAAAACAGACCAGGTTTTATTTATAACCATGACTTTAATTTAATGTTACTTAAAGTTTACTTTAAACTAAAAACTTATCAATTATTTCCAAGCAAACTGCTTGCATGTTGATTGGTCTACTAATTACTAATTAGGTCAAATCAGGTTGTTTTTCTTTTAAAAAAAGACTCAAGGTTCAAAGGTCAAAGTCTGAATCAACATTTTTGTTGGAATGGAGTCAATAAAAGTTGAGCATTATGATGGTCAACAGGTAACTCAAACTGCACAATTCATCAGGAGAAACTTTGTGACATCCAGGTCTGGAAGCTGAATTTGTCCCTAAAACATTAAAATAATTTGATTTAAAATTTGGATTTAGAAATCTATATTTAAAATTTAAGTTTCATGCCATCACACAACAATCATCCGTAATTTAATATTAGACTGTAATTTTTTGAGGATTCTGGGCTCTTGTCCCCTATTTACTTTGAAGACAACAGCTGAATGTCGTTTAAATGTGTCATCTGCTCTGGTTTTTTGTTAGACCAAAATAAAAAGAATTTTCACCAAAAAAGATCCTTGTTTTCTGACAAAGGTCAAGTTTCTCACTATATTAGCCTCAAGTCAATTCCAGTTGATTGTTATGTCGATCACTCTAAAAACTGCTTAATAAAAACGTGTCCTGAACATGTCGTTGTTGGTCTCAAATGTATTGTTTAGGAATTTAGGTAAGTGTTTGATATTTCAGTCTATATTTGTTTCTATACCATCATATGTTTAAGGGTTGAAATTTGTCTCACAATCACACGGCTTGGGCACCCTGTCTAAAATTGCTGGAAGGGATGTTTTGTCTAAAGAACAAAAGTTACAATTACTTAAGAATTATGAGGGTGGGAGTGTTGATCTGGAAATAAACAGAGATGAAGGTATTGCTGTAATGACACTCAGCAATGTCCAGAAGAAAAATGCATTCACAGGTTGGTAGGTGTAATTTTAATTACATTTTAAAAATTATTAATAATTGCAAATTGTCTTTAAGGAAAAATGATGGTAGACATGGCAGAAAGAATTTCCGAGCTAGAAAAATGGGAAGAGGGATGGGGTCTCATACTCAGAGGAGCTGAGGGAACATTTTGTTCTGGTGGGAATCGTCAACATCTTAAATCAATGGCTGAAAGAAAGCTGGAAGGTCATCTTGCCGTAATGTCTGAACACATGCAACTGACACTTGATCGACTTCATAAACTTCCACTTTTAAGTCTAGCTCTACTCGAGGGAGCCACTCTGGGTGGTGGTGCAGAAATTGCCATCTCTTGTGATTTTAGGATCATGAGTGATTCAGCAACTATTGGATTTCTTCATGGTATAGTGGGCTTGAGTCCAGGTTGGGGTGGTGGTGTTAAACTGGTGAATCTTGTTGGTTACAGAACAGCTTTGAAACTTTTGGCTTCTTGTGCTGTATTGGAAAGTAAAGATGCACACACAATTGGATTAGCAGACAGCACATTTTCCAGTGATCAAAATTCAATGGAAGTTGCATATAATTTCCTGAGAACATTTTCCAAAATATCTCCAGAGGTTCTTAGAGCAAATAAAATGGTTGTTACAAATTCTGCAAAGTTAAATACAGCAGAAGAGATTTATAAAGTAGAAAGGGACATTTTTCAATCTTTGCCTGGAGGACCTGCACATTTGGCTGCATTGAAAAAGGCCAACATTACATGAATTTGTATAATGTTCTTGGCGATTTGCGAGTTCAAAATAGCCGGTGTTTGTCAAGTGAAATATGTTCGGGAAAATTTAAAATCTCTGACGATTGTCATCGTTATTTGGTTTATCGTATTAAATTAATCCCTTTTTTAATTGGAACGTTTCACTGAATGTCTCTGCATTTCTTTTCACTTAATCTACAAAATTCGCACTTATTTTCGGGTACAACGTTAAAGGAAGACAATAAATGTTACCCGAGCAGCTCGACGCTGTCAAATTTCTGGCTGTGAATATGGTGAATATGATCTGCTATAAAAAGTGGCTTAACCTAAAAATATTTATGTTAAAATCTTTTTTCGTTACAAATTAATATCTTTCTCTTATAAAAAATAATGAAATAGTTGAGAGTGGGATACACGCACCACTTTTCAAATTTCGTCTTCGCATATTTTTATCCCAGGATTTGTTCTCCTCCATGCATGGAGTTAGCTATTAAAACATAAAAATGTCTCTACAAATAGGTGAGTTACATTAAAATTGTATTGCTCTCTCAGAAATGAATGGTGCTTTTTAACCTGGGGTAAGTATAGCCCCGCTCTCCCCTATTTATTAAGGGCTATCAAACTGTGAAAGTTATGTTCTAATTTATATAAATAAGCTTTTTGTTAGAAACTCGTTAGTTCACAGAAACTAAATTTATTCAGCAACTAAACAACGCAACACTGTACAACAAAGGAAAAACGCGCACACGATGGCGAAAACCAAAGATAAAGTATAACAATGCGAATTTACGATTCTAACACTTTTCCTTCTAATTTATAAGCGGTATTTTTCGTTCATAAATGGATAAAGTGTTTTGAATTGTTTTCCAGGAGCTCGTGTTTGGATCACTGGATTCCTGTCAATCCAGACTCTTGCGAGTCTGACAATAAGATTCTTACTTATTCAGTAATACACAGGCCTACAGTCCTTCCTTTTCTAAGACCGCAGTAAAGTTATTCTCTATTCAATGTTATGGCGCGGGACTTTACCCATCTATGCATCAATCCATTAAAGATTAGGTTCAATTATCATCCTACACCTTTAACGTAATTTATTTATTGTTGAAAAAATTGTATGAACATTGTTTATTACTTGAGACTGTATAGTTTATTATTCTGAACATAATTTTCTGTAAAGTTTCCTATGCACATCATGATTTCTGGGGTCAGTCTGTTATCAGAAGCCTGAGCTTCCTCAAGGCTGACCAAGTTTCATTTAAATTTGTACTATTGCTTTGCATATAATTGTTTGGATTCAATTTTTTATTCCTTGTAATTTCTAATACTGAATCTCTGGATTTTGATTTTGTTTCCAAATAAACTCATAAACCTTTAAAAAAATATGATGAGTTCGATCTACCACAAAGATTGCTTAAGCTAAAGATTTTCTATTAAAATCTTTCTTCATTATAAGTTAATACCAAATCTGTATCTTAGCAAAAATTACAAAATATAACATCCATTCCATTGATTTAGATTCTAAAGTTTATTGCAATTCTTCGTTTAAAATTGTAGTTCTTGTCATCACCGATACCTACAAATCCATTCTGCCCCTTGGCTCGTGATGTACAATTTGCTTCTGAGAAATTCAGCAGAAACGTTGAAATAGTAATTTCTCGATTTAGGATGTATTATTAGTCCCAGTGTTGAATGAAAGTTTATAACGGAAATAACTTCAATTGTCAAAATTTGTTTCCATCAATAATGATTTAACGAAATATTACAAAATTAAACAATCACATATTAAAAAAGTATCCCAATTAAATCGAAGTGAGTGAAGTTTTTCGGACATTTAATAATATTAGTGTTTAATAATTTTATTTGTAACTTAAAATGTAAATTTAAATAATTAATTCTCAAATCTTGCCAAACATGTCTAACAACCTTTGCTGTTTGCAGTCTCATTTATGAAGCGCTGCTTGAACTTGAACTCGAACTTGAACTTGAACTCGATCGTGAGGATCCGTGTGAACTTGATGACCTTTCCCTTTTTCGTGACCTAGTGGAACAGGGACTCTTTTCAGACTTCTCAGGAGACGATTTAGGGGATGGTGACCGACTTTTGTTTGATTTCGTTTCCTTCAACTCCTTGTTGGGTGTGGATTCTCTACTAATCGACCTTGACCGGCTTTTCCTGGAAGTTTTCCACGCAGTTTCCTCTGGACTTTCGCTTCTCCTCCTCTTGCACCTAGAGTTGGATCTCGAATTTGACCTTTCTCTTTTCGAGGATTTTTTAGGCGATTCAGGGCTCTCGCATCCCTTCTTTTGGCTAGGAGATGCTGACCTGGATTGGTCTCTCCTGGAAAATCTTTTTGGTGATGCAGGACTATCGCATTTCTTCTTTTGACAAGGAGATGCCGACCTGGATCGGTCTCTTCTGATAGATCTTTTAGGTGATTCATGGCTCTCGTGCCTCTTCTTTTGGCACGGAGACACTGACCTGGATTTGTCCCTCCTGGGAGATCTCTTGGGCGATGAAGAGCTATTGTATCTCCTTCTTCTGTGAGGAGATGCCGATCTCGACGACGACCTTGATCTTCTACGGCTCCTGCTCCTGTCGCGTCTTCTTCTGTAGTCGTCGTCGTCGCTATCGTCGTAGTGTCGTCGGCCGCGGCGGTCGTCGTAATCTCTTCGTCGGCCGCGGCGGTCGTCGTAATCACGTCGTCTGCCGTAACCTCGTTCTCTCGATTTCATTTGAGATGGGGTTTTCCTATCTCCTCTGGCAATATCGATTCTCATTTCTCGATCCATGTAGTCTTTGCCATCGAGGTCGTCGAGTGCATCTCTAGCATCTCTCGGATCATCAAATTGGACGTAGGCAAATCCACGCTGCCTTCTGGTGTAATAGTCCAGTGGAATGTAAACATCTTTTACTTGTCCGAATTCCTTAAAGAGGTCCATGATTTCTTCGCTTTTGGCTCCATCTGCCAAGTTTCGCACAATCAGAGTGCTGTTGGGGTCACGTCCGTTTCTCGACATTTTAAATATTTCTGTGTAAATATTATTTGCTGAGTTGTTGGATATTTGATGGTTGATTAGATGCTTGATTGCTTGATTTTAAGTCGATAATTTTTCCCCCGAGGTTGATAAATCGAGTTAATAAAAGATTCTAAATATTAGTATTGATATTTATTAATATTTTATTTAAATTAAATTAAATTTTTATTAAAATTACTTTTTTAAATAAAAAGTAAAATTTTATTAATTTATGACTAATAAATAAATATACGAATTACTATTTTTTTTACATTTTATTTAATATGATAAATAATAAAAAATTATTTGTAACGTTTCTAGTTCTCGCTCGATAGAATCTTCTGTGAACATATGAACATATCGGATAATTGGACTCTTAATATATGTCGTGTGATCAAAAATAATTATTTTATTGTTATATAATAAGCATTATATATTTATTAAACATAATCATAACAAGAGGAATAAAGTTGACCACTCATTTCGAATGTATATCATGTCATCAATGATGATAAATAGATTGTATTTTAAAATGTCAGGTTAGGATTGAAAATTCCTATAATAAAAATAATTTTAAATTAAATTTAAATTATTATTTTTATAGTAAATTTTTAAGCTGAATATCCAGTTATTAAAATTCGTTCTGGTTCGTACGATGGAAACAGCAGACAGAAACCAAACCAAAGACTCAATCTCAAAAAAGGTCGCAAATATAAAACAGCTTTATCCTACGAGGCCAGATGGTAAATAAAAGAGGATAAAATAGCTTGTAAAAGGGGTCTTCCATAAAAGACCGGCTCCCCCATGTGAGCCGGTGTTACCCGTTGGATAGAACCAAAGCGGACTTTTGCGGCCAAAGAGAATAAAAATGATTAGTTCTTTTACAAAATCAGATTAGGATGATACTATGCACGTTATCAACATTATTCAGGAATATGGGTAAGTTTTTCTGTGATTCCGTTTAAATTTGTAATTCAGGATGTAAAATACGTGATTGAAGAGTATGGCTTACGCATTATGGCCAGGACGATATCAAACATTACGTCCAGTGAACAAAAGCTGCAATTACTAAAGAATAATAAGAGTGGAAGTATTGACCTGGAAATAAACAAATAAAAAAATGGAATTGCTATAATCACACTCAACTATGTTCAGAAGAAAATGCATTGACAGGTTGGTAGGTGTAATTTTAATTACATTTTAAAGATTATTAATAATTGCAAATTGTCTTTAAGGAAAAATGGTGGCAGACAGAATTTCTGAGCTAGAAAAGTGGGTGGAAGGGTGAGGTCTCATACTCAGAGGTGATGAGGGAACATTTTGTTCTGGTGTGAATCTTCAACTTATGAAATCTCTGACTGAAAGAAAGTTGTAAGGCCATCCTGCCATAATGTCTGAACACATGCAGCAAACACTTGATAGACTTCACAAACTTCCACTTTTAAGTGTAGCTATACTCGAGGGAAAAAGTGTGGGTGTTGGTTCTGAAATTGCCATTTATTATCTGATGAAAGAGTCAGAGTTGACGATGGTGCTGCTGGCTCTGCGGTTGGACGATCTGTAACCTGTGCAGGGGAAAAATCGATCTGCACAAATACATGGCGGTTAAAAGGCCAAACTCTTATTGCCCTAAACCCTGCTTGTATATTTATTGGTGTTATTGCGGGAGGGCTTGAGCTACTATCTCTGGTATATCATGAATTGTCATGTTTATTCCAAGATTTGCTCTCCTCCATGCATGGGATTACCTATTAAAATATTTTTTTAAAGGGTCCGTAAACACTGCGATCAAGTGATTGCAATTTATGAGAATACTATGGTCGAAATGTAAGTAAAAAAAAATCGAAAAAATTGAGCTTGATTTGACACAGAAACATTTCTGTATATGATCCAAACCATTCCACCAAATTTCATGGACTAATTCTACTATTAACGTCGTCACCCCTTTGCAGAAAACCTGAGACGATTACTGGGTGGAGTGGCGTTGAAAACGATAATTTGTCTCATTCATTAAAAATCAGGGTGACAACTTTCGATCGGAAAATTTACCGAAATAATTTCTGATTTTATTCTTCGTCACCGTGCAGATATTGATCTAAATAAGGCTTTAATTCCCCGGAGCCATTAACAGGCGCTCGCGGAGACCAGCGACATACGAGCACGGCACCAAAAGTGCATGAGCACTAACTCAGGAAACCGCTCAAAACGCAGCAGTTCCACTGAACCAAATGAGTCAGTTAAAAGATATTTAGTTATTGCCTTAATGGAGATTGGTACGAGACCCCAGGATCCCAAAAATTCTGCTAAATTACAGTTGAATGTTACGTGACGGCGTGCTATTTAGATTTTGCGTCAAAAACTCATATTAATACCATATCCATATCTTAGCAAAATTTATAAAATAAAGCATCCATTCCATTGATTTAGATTCTAAAGTTTATTGTAATTCTCGTTTGTTTATAATTCTAGTTTTGGAATAATATATGTTTCTTGCTAAACTTAAATTGATATTTCTTCTTTATAGGACCTTAAATGAGATTAACATTAGCTTTTGATTAACCTGGAAAAAATCAAATATGTAAATTATGCTAATCTTGACTCCAATTCAATGAAAATCCAATTTTACCCTTACAAATTACAACAGCTGAAAGCTCTTCAGTGAGACATTCTAATTTTATTTCAGTAGGAAATGTTCATAAAACCCAAAGCCATATCTTTTGCATAAATCAAACTTTAAAATGGATTAAGAATTTTACCTTATCACTAAAACATGATGTTTTTATGGATGTCTAGAATATGGGTGGAATCGATGGTGATTGTGATGTGGTGCTTCGTTTCTATATCTTGAATCCTGATTTTGGAAAGGCTGTCTACAGTAAGGGTTTTGAAAAGGCTGCTGTCCAAAATGTTGATGTCTTGCTTGGTAATTTGGCATTCCTCTTGGAAAGCTCTGTCGATGGACATAGGGCTCATTTCTAGGATAGTTATTTGATCTCGAGAAGTCGCTTCGTTGAGGTCGAGGACAATTTCTATTATCGCTGAAATGATGAACGGGAGGTACGGCATGGGCATTCCATCTCGGTGCATTGTAACGCATGCATTCCTGGGGATTTAAATTTCCCCTCAACATCCTTCTTGCCGCTGAAGCATCGTGAGTTGCTGAATATGCAGTATTCGAATATCGTGGCCTCTGATTCATTTCTTCGATACTCTTTGAGTCTAACACCGGTGCTGGGATTTTAGCGTTAGGCAAGATTTTAGCCGGAAATTTAAAACCTGGGTCATATTGGGGATCCATGAACTTGACGCAGACTGTCTGGTTGTGCTTGCAGTCATCCAGCTGCGAAAGAGGAGATTTGACGACATCTCCGGGCATGACAACATGCTCATCACTCCACGTGAGACCAGCGACCCCACCTGTCAACGAAACATTCAAATGAACTTTTGTCTCGTTGTGACCATTTTCATACAAGGCTTCAACAAAACTAAACGACTTGTGAGCCTTGTTGACAAAAAGTCTGTCATTTCCGAGAGAATCTCTTTTAAATTCGTCGTCGGTGATACTCGTGTAAACACTCTGGAGCGTCTCCAGCATACGACATTCATCAACAAAAGGGAGAAGTGCAACACCTTGCCATGCCTGCTTCTTGCCGTTCAAATCTATCTTAAAATTAGTAGGATAGAAATCAATGATTTTAGAATCAGCTCGAAACATCAACTCCTGCCAAGATGGAGGCAGAAACTTCTTGCTTGCCGCTGGAAAAACGCTCATGAGCTGTTCCAGGGGCTTGAATGGTTTTGTATCCGATGGGAAAGTAACGTCAAGACTTTCAATGCCTTGAAAATCGGACGCAAAAGGTGCGTAATGGTACGGGAAGTACCAGTTCCATGAAGCGCAACCTTGATAGTAATATCTAAGCACCCAACAAATTCCCAGCATGTATTCGTTAGCAACTTTTGACCTGAAGCCACAATCTTCTACCCCAAACTTATTCTTGTAATATCTGTCTTTAAATCCATCTTCCCAAAGTCTGATCTCATCGACCGGCTCATCTTTTTTTTCATCATGTTTTCTCTTGTTGCTGGAATTTTCTTTATCTTCCTTTGGATGAGAATCCAAAGACAATTTCGATGCGGCAGCTGCTTTTTGATTGTTTTGAGCAATTTGGAGTTCATCTTTTTTTTCATCGTGCTTTCTCTTGTTGATGGAATTTTCTTTATCGTCCTTTGGACGAGAATCCAATGACGATTTCAATGCGGCAGCTGCTTTCTGATTGTTCTGAGCAATTTGGAAGTGTTTTTGTCTTTCATGTTTTATAGCATCACTACTTAAGGTTACTGTTCTGACATTTTGTCCTATAGGAACAGGTGCAAAGGGTCCATTAGGTATCAAGGCGGGAGCATCATTACATTTCTGTCTCTTGTTCATTTCCTCCTTTCTTCTTTTGTAATTTTCTTCATTTTCTTTTCTCCTTTTGAAAATTTCATTTTCCATTTCTCCAAGATCTTTTAGCATCAACTGTACTCTGTCCAAATGGACAAAACCGCTATCTGTCAAATATCCTTTTGTCTTGTAAACAACTCTCTTGTACAGCCCAATCAATCTGTCTATGGCACCTTCTCTTATCTCCAATGAGGGAAGATGTGGAAGAAAATCGTTTCCTACAAAGAAGCACATCAGCACCCAATCGTCAATGGCTCTTTCAACATCCTCTTTGAACGGCAAATTAACCATGGCTAACTCCTTGTAAAGATATTCTCTAAGGACATTGAGACGCAGAAATATAAACTCCTGCTCAGAAGCCACAGAAACCACTTTCTCGTCATGCTCTCCCTGTTTTTCTTTAGCTGCACCGGTGCATTCTGTCATTTTATGACCTTTCTGATTACATATTTCACACGGTCTCTCTTGATGAGGTTTGAATTCTTCTCTGATGATGGTAAAGTTAGGTTCGTGTGTTGCCAGGCCCAACATTATAAGGTCTGCGTCGGCACCACAGAGGCAATGTCTGGTGTTTGGATCATGATCCGGTTGAGCTCTCTGACGACGAATGAAATCCATAACTTTGTGTTCCCCTTCTCCGGGCACATTGGCATCAGAAAGGATGACCATGATCTGGGACCAACCGGAATCACTATTCATCTTTACGTGAATGTAATACCTGAGACATTCGGCAAGACGAGACATAAATTCGGTTCCTGGAGTGATACAGTTGCTGTCAAAATGTTCTTTTTCGGGCTTGTCAGGGGGAATTTCGACGCCTTTTGCTCTCAGGTCTCTTTTGACCTTTGCAAGCTCCTCTCTACTCTCGCAAGATTCCTTTGAAGCTCTGAATCTCCTTGACCTTTGTTGATTCATTTTAGCTCTTGGTGCCACGCCGTCAATAGCCATGTACAGCAATTTTCTGGGTCGAACAATAGCAACTAACCTATCGATGTACTCGAAAATGGCTTCCATCATTTCATCTTCGCTGTTAGGGGGCGCTTTATTCTCTGGATGGCAACAAGGGTGAATGATTCCGTTCATGTCCAAGTATAAATTATCAAATTCACAATCATTGGGATTTGGCTGAGTTATGTCTACAGGGATCTTCACTCCATCTATGATCTTGGCCTTCACTTCTTTGCAATGGATCACAACGGATGGATATTTTTTGCTCAACCAACGGAAAAATGCTGGAACTCCCATTGTTTTGTCGTATGTTCAGAAAAGAGATGCTGACGATAACAATCTGATGTACTTTGAATATACTGAGTTGGTGAATTTATTGTTGATCTGCAGGTTCTGGCGAGTAGAGCTTCGCTAAAAAAGATTCTGAATATTTCGCAATAATTTAATTAAAATAATTAAAATTTAATTAAAATAATTAAAATTTAATTAATTAAATTTAGTTAAATTAATTTTTGTTATTTAATCAATTTTATTGATATAGTTTAAAATTTTATTAATTGTTTAAATAAAATGTCATAATTATTTCGCCACAAACTCCCAACCAGATAACCATTAAGTAACTGACTAATCGTCTGACGTGTTTGACTTATTGTTGCGGAAAGCCGATGACATTGAAGATGATATATTTATATTTTTATCGGGTGATTTTGGTTGAATTTGTTCGTTCAAAGTGGTTACTGCGCCAGTTAGTTGATATCATATCTGATCGCTTTTTTCTTGAAATTAAACAACCGAGAACCGCGTCTAAGTTCCTTCTTGCTGTTCTATTGTTAGGTCTCCCAAAGTGGGTAATCGGAAAGTGGCGGTCGAACCATTTCGTAATCACTTCGTTCAATTTTGCGCGGGAGTCTGTAAATAGATCGTTGATGGATAGCTACCTCGCTGCGATTGTTTATGGAGCGTGAAATAATACTAAACGGAGTTTAATAAAGCTTCGTTTCGAAAACTCTTAATCGCATGTAATAAATAAATAAATTAGTTGAATTTTAATAAAGCAATAATTTAATTAATTTAATTAATAGTAAATGTTTCACTTGCGTGTTTTATGGTGGCATAAGCATGCATTTGAAATACATAGGTACCGTTAAAATTATGTTTTATTTTTAAATTAGTGAGAACTCTACATCAAGTTTTTAACAATGCATTTGATATTGTAAAACTGGCATTCAAATGGATACACCCTCGCACGACAGGCGATTGGCTACCAAAGGCGGTAAAAGATGGCAGACGTTAAATGTTGACTTCGCGATTCAACTCTCACCGTTGCATTTAAGCGCCATCTTGTTACCGCTTATGAACGTCCGTTGCATAACTGGGTGATTACGAACCTTATCCCTCGACGGTTCTGTTCTGCTTTCGTGAGCGGCAACCACTGAGCCAGACGGAGAGCATTAAGAGTGCCTCTCTCCACAATTTGCCTCTCTTCATTGTGCAGTCACCTCGAAGACATGTAATTCTTCGTAACTGCATTTATAGCAACGTGTTCCTTTTGTTCGGTATCTTCGTCAATCATTTGAAAGTCATCCCCAGAAATTCGGTTAAGACTTGCATTGTTTTGTTTTTTTTTCTGCATCATTTCGTGATATTTCGACTTATTCGACTTACATCAATTTGTTGTCAATGCTGTCCGGGATGTCTCTTTCTTGGTCTTACTCCGGTGTCCCAGCTTTGATGGAGTGAAAGGGGACGACTTGCCTCACATTGCCTGGAGGCTTACCTGCGATCCTTCAAGGTCCAGATCCGGTGCGATGCCGGTCTTGGCTATCTTCTGGACAAAATGCTCTGTCTGTCTGTTGGTAGGGCCTATTCCCATGAGAAAGGCGTAGGGAGATTTGCCTACCTGCCCTCTTGCTCCGGCTTCTATGGTCATCATACGGGCGCTATATCCCTTTCCCTCTATTTCCATTGACAGTTTCTCGCAACAGTTGCTCTTCAGAGCATTACTGAGTTTCATTCTATCTTCCCAAGAAACCATGATGAATGAGTTTTCTGCTGACGGCAGCACCAAATCAGGCCGCTTTCTTGTAACACCTGGCGATAGTGCCTTGTTCACCATGCCATCTGTTTCCCTTGATAGTAAGCACACAAGGAAACCACACAATCTTTATTTGTAACAAAGGCTTAAAAAATAGATCAGCATTTTCTGTCCATTACACTTCCTCGATGAAAATAATTTGATCGGATGCTCATGCAAAAACAAACCATCAATAACCACACAAATAGTAGCAAAACTATCCAACAAATCCTTCAACTTGAATCCTAATCTTGCCATTTTCCTTTTCTTAGTTTTCAAATTTGATGAATTAATATACGGATTTTGGCATCACCTGGTAAATGAATTGTTGGCCTGGTTTTGTTACGATCGATTAAAAAATATTTGATTGTAAAAGTTCAATCGACAATTACCAAAAAATGCAATAAATGATAATTATTATAATAATATTTTTATCTATCTGTTATTGAAAACAATTACTTTTAGGAATCGTTGATTTAACGTATTCACATGACATAAATTTGTAAGAAGTGAGAATACTGATTGAGTGAAAAGAGGTAAATGCAGTTAGTGCAGTTAATATGAATTCCTCAAGTTTCAAATGAAATGTTACTAATGATGTTTAAAAATTATTTCTTATAAACAGAAATTATATTGAAAAATAAAAAAAACGTGTTAAAAGCCTAGAGTTCAAGCTACTATTTTCTGAACTGCAGAGAGTCTGAGAGGGAAGCCCGATTGAAATTGTTCCAATAAAGTTGTCGTAAGCAATTAATTAACGCATTATTAACGAGTTGAGTTAATTAATTGTAATGCAACGAAGGCAAAAGCAGAACTAAGAGCAAATGGTAAACATCTTACGTGGACAAATAATTTAAAAGTAAAAAAAAAAACTAAACACCGACCTAAAGCTGCTTAAATCCTTAGAATTGCTTTCAAACTTAAAACATTTAATACGAAACAAACCGACAACAGGCGTGATTGACATCAGAATAGATTTCAAAGGCAATCAAGTGAAGAAATCAAAATAAAAATTCAGAACCTTAAACAACAACAAAAATAAAAGAACAAAAAAAGTGACCTTAAATCAAGTAAAAAACGTAGTCATTTTGGACGTCTCGTGGCAAGAAACACACCGAAAATTAAAAATAAAAGGGATTTCTATTTGAAATATTCTGTGCCTTTGGTTGAATTATCGTTTTAAAGATTTTAATAATTTTGATCCAAAATAATTAAATAATAATAATAATCATTGCTGGTCCCTGAATTTCAATTAAAGGTGAACCATGGGTTGAAAAAGGCATGCTTCGGTTGTCACAGAAACGAGAAAGCATGCGAGAACTCGCAGGCAAAAACGCAAAACATCCACAGACGACGTGTGTAAATTTGGACAGCAAACCTTGCATAGCCACAGAAATTAGTTTTTCATAATTAGTTTGTAAAACCAATAAAATTGTTTCTCATCAATATCGTCATCATCATCACAACTGCCTCTTGAATTGATTAAAATCCTTCCGTAAGTAGGATCGGTCAATCATTGTGATTGCCATCTGGTGATTAAAAAAATTCACCAAAAAACGAAAAAATAATCATAATCAAAGTCGATCGATCGGTCGTTCAGTTCGGTCGATTCAATTGCCCGCTCCTTCAGGGGTTGAACACGGATGGGGGTAACAATAAACATCGGCGGATGAGGATCCATCATCGAAATTCAAAACATTTTTTTCCTTTCAGATTTCGTCGACCAACGAATAAGTCGATTGTTTTTCATTGGTTCCCGTGGAAGTGAATTCCATGTCCGAGGCGGACGGACTCGTGTAACTCGCTGCTTCCTGGAGTCTCAAGAGCATGTTCAACTAGAAAACATTTTGTTGTTGTTATTATCATAAATAATGACTTCAAATGCGTTATTATGATGGATAATTATGACCGTGTTATTATTCAAATTTAAAACTAAAATTGTATTACCACAAATATACTAATAATACTAACAGAATAATAATAATATTATTAACGATAATGATGATAAAGTGTTGAAAATATCATCTTCAAGAAATATATCTTAATAACAAGTCGTGGACTGTTTAAAATTAAATTATATTTAAAATATATATCTAATTAATTTAATTCCTTTGAATGCTAATTAACATTATAAAATCATAAAAAAGGAAAGTCGACCATGCAACATTTCAGGGTTGCATCACAGCAGAGGAGAAAACAAGTTAACATTTGGATAATTTCAAGGTAAGTTACAAGAAACAGATTCTCTGTGTTAAAAATAATTTTGAAATTTTACATTTTTCCTGGAATTACGTAACAAGTTAACGAGTGTTGCGTAAGATGCAAAAATTGAAGAACGCAAAAAAATATCCTGAAAAAAATTAATCTTGAACTTTGAACCAATTGAAGCTAAATTTAAACTTTAACCTCATTTAGGACCACAGAAAAATATTAATTAAATATTTAATTACTTTACAGTATCACATTACATTACATTACGTTACAGCATTACAACATTACACCTACTACACAAGAGACACAAGATCACACAAAGTGCCTCCGACGCTATGCACATGGCGCTCTACAAATTAACTATTATTATTATTATTATTATTATTATTATTATTATTACAACATTGCATTTAAATTTTAAAATTCTTGTCGTGAAAAGCGAAAATCGACAAAAAGTCTCACCAGAGGATCGGAAGGTTCCTCTTGTTCATTGGACGACTGGCACAGAATCGAGGCATTCTTGGTTTGACGACAGGCATCCGAGCTTCCGGACGCGACGTTCGGACCGACGGGAGTGCCACTGTTGTTGTTGTTGCTGGCGTTCGAGTTGTTATTGTTGTTGGACGAAGAGGAAGTCGAGTTGTTGAGGCTCTGGCCGTCGTAGCCGACATCTTCGGGTCTGATCTTCAGCAGCTGAGGCCATTCCTCTTCAGATGATGTCATCGAATTTCTCTCCGCCTTCGTCCATGGGAAGGTCTTGATCACCCAGTCGGCAGGGTCCTCCCAGGCCACGCGACTGCCGTAAGTCTTGACGAGGAATGGTAATATTAACCTTTTTGAACCTTTTTGGCATTTTTTTTGGGTACTATTTCTTGTTTTATTTCAACTTGATTTAATTGTATTATTTCAATAGATTCCATAAAGTAAATATTCATTAATTCGAAAATAATTAATCCTGTTGTTGGTTATTATCAGACAGAAACTTTGTAAAACCTGTATCCCTTCTCTTATAGCTTCCAATAAATAAGGCACGATGGAATAGTTCCAAAGATCCGTGAACCAGTTTTGCATGCTGTCCATCTCGGTCGGACAACTCAGGAACAATCTCGGACCTGTCCGATCGGAATAAATTTAATTATATAATTATCAATTTGCATAATATTATAATCAGAAAACGTTCAGAGTCGATCCCAACCGATGGTGACTTCACTCGAACTGTGCGCTTCCAGACACTTGTTGAGATGCTGCCAGACTTTGGGCAGCCAATCGATGATCAGGGCCACCTTCTGGAAACCTTCCTCGGACTCTTCCTCGTCTCGATCCGTCGTTCTCGCCCGAGCTTCGATGGCCTTCTTCTTGAGGTACCTGCCCAGGAATCCTTTGACGGGCTCCACGTGGTTGGCGCAGAGGACCCACTTGAAGTTGTGGTGCAGTTGAAGATTCATTGTGGAACTGCCGTTGCCCGCCTGGCTCATGGTACCGACGATGTAGGGACTGCAAGGATGGGAGGAGGAGGTGGGAATGAGTTGCTCTCCAACGTTTGTGATGTGATTATTTTTTTATCAAATCAATTAGGTGTCTTTGATCTTGGATACATTAATTTATGATGATGGTGGTACTGAATATGCATTAGTGGCAATGAATTTACTTGTATATCCTATACATATGCATGTCTTTTTATTCAGCTATTTTTGTATAATTCGGTACAAATTGGGTATTCTACGTTTGCCATTGAATTATGATTAATTATTCACCTCGTCTCGTTCTTGACACTGAGGAAGCTGTCGAAGACTTCCCTGAGCGACGAGACGTGATGGAGGCTGTCCAGGATGATGACGTCGGGGAGGTCCGAGGCCCCCTGCTCGCATTGGTCTGCGATGTTGGAGAGGTACTGACGCAGTTCTTTGCTGGTCTTGTGGTCCACGTTGAACAAAGCAATGGAGTCGCTCTTCAGCACTTTGCCGGAACTGCAGAATTAATTTTAATTTCTATCGTTTATATCATTTCTACCCCAGTGATTGTATCTTGCAACAATCCCAATGACTGTATCTTGCAGCAATTATTATTTTGATATTTTCCAGATATTTAAAAGTAAAAAGTAAAAATGTAATTCCCCAGAACAAATGACTTCCTTAAAATAAATGCTTCCTAAGAATTAATTAAATTAATTAATTAATTTCAATAAGAATTGAAATATAATGACATAAACATTCGATCATAATCATGCAGACACCTCTATTTACATCCTCCACCACATCTGCAATTAAAAAACAAAACCCGCGGTCTCACCACACGACTATGTGTTCTGCCAACTTCTGAGCCAAGTGGGTTTTTCCGGTTCCCGAAGGTCCGCAGAGGATGATCCTCCTGTGCTCCAGCAACAGGGACGCGTACCTCTGAAGGATCGGCTTCGGGATGAGGGTCTCGAATGACAACCCGTCCACGCTACCCTCCTGGGATCCTGATTGGATGGGTGAAGATGGTGATGATTATGATGACGACGACGATGATGTTTATGATGATGATGATGATGATGATGGCATCATTGATGAAATGAGAATAAGGACTTTGGAGATGAATTATATCATTTATCAAGATGACATGGTGCTACAATTATCTTTAAAACATGAAATTCTTTAAATGATTTATAAATAAATACAGTTAATAAATAATATTTATAAGGTCAACCAACCTTTTAGAATCACTGAGATGTTGTTGCTGTCACCAACCAGATAACCACAGGGAAGGAGTTCAGGTGGTGGAGAGTCTTAATAAATAATAATAATAATGATAATAATAATAATAATAATAATGATAATAATAATTGAAATAATAATAATGATATTAACGATAGCAATCAATAATATTTTGATATTTAATGCAATTCCAGTTATTTCACACATCTAGTTAGATAATGGTGATCACATAACCCAGTAAATGATATATTTAATAATATAATTTGTTTAATTTGTATTAAATAATAATACAACATAACTTGTTACAAATAAAGAATCGGAGTTAAAAGTCAAAACCTTTCATCCACGTGGTGTCTCCGATGCTGAGTGCAGAAATGGAGTCAGAGGTCAAACCGAGTGCACTGCTGGGGTCGAGTTGGGTCAAGTAGTCCTTGAAGTTGGATTTGATTGTTGCCAACAACTGGACCCAAGTTGTGCTGCCACCTACTGGAATTGTGCCAATCAGGACTTCTGATGGGTTCTGTGGAATGAAGGAAGGAAGAAGGAATGAAGGAATGAATGAAGCAGTGATGAAGAGAGGGTTTGGGTATCGGTTGTCGGTAGTTTGCATTGTTTTGTTTTGTTTGTTCTTAAATGTTATTGTCAACTACAGCAACAACAACAACAAAGAAGTTAATGGTGATAATTCTGTTGCATCATCAACCAAAACTAATAATAATTACAAATACAACATATATTATAATAAGAAATATATAGACTTGACTCAGTTGAGTATCGATGTTTTGGAATCCTATTCAAAATATTAAATGCCCACCTGGCATGAAACTTCTAATAAAGCATAAAAATATTGAAAAAAAAAAAATATTATCTCAAAAAATGGCTCTAAAACTAATAATAATTCTTATTGTTGCTTCCTCAATAAACATTGGAACTTACATCTGAGGATTTGTTGGGAGTGATTTTAACTGAAAGAGTTGTTTTCTCTGAGTCTCTGCTTCCACTATCCATGAGGAGAAGATCTGAAGTGGGAGTACAAATATATGTCTTCATTTCAGATATTCATTTCCTTAGGTGACACTGCAGATATTAATTAATTAATTTATTTATTTATTATTATTATTATTAAAGTAATAACAATTAAGAGAGTATTCTTTCCTAAGCATGACTGAAACATTGATAAAATAATAATTTCAAGCATTTTAGATGGCATTATGGATATTACCTAATTAATTTTTACTATAATATTATTATTATTATTATTATTAATATTGATAATATTAATTAACATTAAGTCCTCTTTCCTACAAATTTTTAAGCATTTATAAAACAAATAAATAAATAAATATTCAAATTCACAGACCATAATTGGAGGGATCACCCAACGACAGCCTCTCCTCCTTGGATTGTTTTGTTGTTGTTGTTGGTGGTGGTGTTGAAGGTGCACTGTTGTTGTTGTCGATTCCCCTGCGACTGATGATTCGTTGCATCCTGTCGTTTTCCACTTTTAAGGACATCATCTCGTTCTGTGGTTTTTGAAAACAACAACAACAACTTGTTAATAATTATTATTAAAACAATTTATTCTATTAATTATTTATTAGTTATTACTATTAATAATAATAATAATTATTATTACAACACCTTCTTAATATTAATAGAAATCATATTACAACAATGATATCTTAAATGTTAATAAACAACATATACAATCCATTAACACTTCTTAATTAAAGAAATGGAACTGCCATTGAGACAACTTCATGCAAAAACAAATGCACAGTTCACACAATGGTCTGGTGAATGGGGAAAATGATGTCCGTGATGATGAAATGAAGGTGAATTGTTCTAAAAACAAATTATCCTGATGTGGCAAGTAAATTGATCAATAAATTAGAGAAAAAGAAACATGAATAATTGAAAACGTCTCTGTGATTAATTCCTCAATTTTGGCACCACCAGGATCTCGGAGAGCACCGAACAAGGTCGATTGCACCGGAGTGAATGCAGTAAAATGCTTGAAAGTGTCGACTTGTGAACTCATAAATCAAGGAAAGAAAGAAGAAAAAGAAAAGAAAAGAAAAGAAAAGGAGGTTGTGGGAACTTTTTTTTAATGAAATGATGGATTTGCAAAAGTTCAATTTGGAATTCTGCACGCTGAAGATAAAGTGGAGCAAAATGATTCTAGTTTTGGTCTCCTTTGTGTGGCTGGTGTTCCATAAGGTCATTTATAATAATAATAATAAATAAATAAAGACCAATATTTAATTTTCCTTCATTTATAACTAAGTAAATTTTAATAATAAAATAAATAAAATGGAATTTAATAATAATAGCAATAATAATAACAATAATAATAAAGAATGAAAACTGAAAAAATGAACAAATGAAAAAGACATTGAACCTTCATTCTGTTCATCGTCTCCTTGAGATGTTCCAGTTGATGAGCAGACGACAATGCCTCCAATTGAATGTCAGTCAATTTCATGTCCTTCTCTCTCAACTGCTGTTGGAGATTTGTCACCGACTCTTGTTCTGCCTCCGGTGTCGCCGTCAACCTGCGATGTCACGATTATGATAATGATTTAAGTCAGCACGATGGTAATTGATGTCATTGGAGTCATCATGAGGACATCAAGTCCGATTTTTACTAGCTCAACAAACTTCTTTAGGTGCATGAAGCGATTCATGATTTTGAAACTGAACGACATTTTGTGAATCAAAACCAAACGAAGCCGATCAAAGCGGCCTTAAGAGAAAGGGAAGCAGACAAAGAGACGAAAACAAAAAAAAAACTCACAGTGGTTCGATTTTCGAACTCCTGATAGGACTCGTCGGGAGACTGAGAGGATGGATGTTGGTGACGAGAGGATTGTGATGACGTGGCGAAGGTGAGTGCACGTGAACCATGGACGCGTCCGAGTAGAGACTGGCAGTGTCGGAGTCTGCGTCGGAACACAAAGCTTTGTTTTGATTCGCATTGTTTACGCCGTTGCCATTGGCGCCGTTGTTCGCAGACGAACCTTGGTGCTTCCTTCGGGAGAAAGCCTTGCCGAAGGAAGCCAACTGACAGAAGAAAAAATAAAAGTTAGATAGATTAAATAAATTTATCTAATTATTTAATTAATCGAGTTAATTTTTCACTTAAGGACAACAATTTCCATCTAATTCCTACGCGGCCAAAATAAACCAATCAAATTAACTATGTTAATGAGATGATTGATTTAAACGACTTCAAAAAGTAATCCTACGCACCCAACTCTTCTGCTTCTTTTTCTTCTCGGATTCTGTCGCCGAACCCGAGTGGTGACTGACGCCACTGACGCTGCTCACGACGCTGTCGGAGGACATGTGACGTCTCAACTCTGAATGATTAGTATTAACTGGATATATCAATAATATTCGTTAATAAATGATAATGATAATAATAATATAGATGTGAAAATCCCATGACTTACAGAGAAATAAACTAAAGTCTATGTGACCAAAAATAATATGCAAATAATGATGGAAGGTGATTATCCCTAAGTCAACATAAAATCAGCCAGCATTGGGGAGATAAGTAGATTGCAGATTTATGTTTAATAAGATGAATTATCGATAATCTAATAAAGTATATACTTTTTAAAAAGTCATTTAATAAAATTATTAATAAAATTTAATAAAAATTTAATAAATATAAAATTAAAAAAATACCCGCAACCGATCCCTCCTTAGAAATGTCCTTGCCCTTCGTCATGGAAAACATTCCAGCAGATCCTGTTGATTGCCTGTGATTCTGTGACGAGGAGGAAGACGACGACGATGATTCTTGCTTCACTCGTGCTCCTTGTTGCTTCAGTTGGTCGATGATGACGCGCAACTCGTTCAACTCTGCATCCTGGAAAACAACAACAACAATTGCTTTTATTAGGTGTTGTTAAATAAATTAGTTAATATTGAATAAATATTTTTATAATTAATTATTATATTATAATAATACAACATTGTAATAATACAACAACAATATTATAACAACACTGTTAGCAGCATTATTAATCACAATTGATACAATTTATGAAAATATTTATTTATATGTTGTTAACTATAAAAATAAAAGCATTTATAAAATCAAATGGTGAACCAAAAAAAAGTCCTACTTTTTGGTTCGTAGCGTTGGTTAAGTGATGGAGTCTCCTGGTCATGTTGGCCAAACTTTGTTCAAAAGCAATCACCACGTGTGCCTGGTTAGGAACAAAGACAATTTAAGGAAATCGTGGTGGAGTATATTGGCTAAATTGGCTAGCTGAGTGGGTGAGTGAGTGAGTGAGTGAGTGAGTGAGTGAGTGAGTGAGTGAGTGAGTGAGTGAGTGAGTGAGTGAGTGAGTGAGTGAGTGAGTGAGTGAGTGAGTGAGTGAGTGAGTGAGTGAGTGAGTGAGTGAGTGAGTGAGTGAGTGAGTGAGTGAGTGAGTGAGTGAGTGAGTGAGTGAGTGAGTGGAGTGCACAAGTGAATCGAACAAAGGAACTCCTGCAAAGGAATTAGAAATGAAAAAAAAATGAGATGCAGAAGAGTGAAGTGAGAGATGATTCGTCTGATGATTCACGTGGCACTGAAAGAATTTCTCTCCATTCACAGAGTAATAAAAAAAAATGAAGAAAAATAAAAGAAAAAAAAGAAAAGATCAACATTAATAACGAAAAAATTATTATCTATAACAATTATTATCTTAACAATTTATAAATAAATAATTTGGAAAAAATATAATATTCTATAATTATAATAACAGTTATAACAACATTATTGCATATCTTTGAATAACAAATCCCTGTAAACTCTGCCCCAAATTCCTCTTAAACTATAGCAGCCACCTGCGTAAATCAACACAATTTTTTTTGGTGCAGTTCATCGACAAACCGATGATGATGATGATGGTGGTGGTGATGATAATGATGATGATGAGGAGGAGGAGGAGGAGGAGGAAGAAGAGGAGGAGGACGATGATGATGATGATGATGATGACGACTACGACAACGATTGTAATATTAGCGACGTTAATCGTGATGTAACACATTACATGCAACTTGCTGATCAAACGTGTGACTCCAAAAATGCTTAATAATTATGAATAATAAAACAATATTTATAATAAATAATATTTATAACAATATATATAGCATTAAATGCATAATAATTATGAATAACGACTAATTAAACGATATTATTAGTGAATATATTTAAAAAAAATAACAACACAATAGCGAAAAATGAGGAATGGCACGTTTAGGTCTAACTAATTGCTTTCTCCTGAGAATTTATTTTTTTTAAGAAGAAAGAATTTTTAAAGTCATTCAACGAGAATTGCTGGGAAATTGTTACAAAAACTTAACAAAGAAGTGATTCAGTCACCTAATGGTTGACTAACTGACTGACTGATTGGTTGACCAAATGATGATTGATTTGTTGATTGATTGATTGATTGTAAAGATAAAAAAAATGTTTGAAATGGAATTGGGTCAGCATGATGGAAATACAAGTCTTTGTTTGACCCAGATAAAATAAAACGATTGTGACTAGAGCCTTAAAATCAAGTTTTACGGGCACTCGTTACAGACAACCTATGAGCCACGATCATTATCATCACCACCATAACTATCGCCATCATCATCATCACCATAAACATCGCCATCATCATCGTCGTCGTCCTCCTCATTAATGAAATAAATTACTCACGTTCGTATTCAGTTGAGAACTCAACGTGTCAACCCTTGATTGGGCGGCTTCCAATTCCTGTCTCAACCTCTTAACCTTCAATGATTTACGAACGTTATCATTATTAATAACCAACAAGTTGTTAAGCGTTGCTTAGCAACAATAATATCATTACTGTATTATAGTAATTATAGCATATTTTTAGCATATTAAAAATAATTTATAATAATGATGACATGACATGGCATGAGTATCAAGGTAAAGAAAAAATGAATCAATCTTTCTTTAGATCCAGTAACTACCATTGATACATTGAATATCATATCGTCATCATCGCCACCATCGTCGTCGTCTTCATCAACGTCATCGTCATCATGATCATCATGATCATCACCATCACATGACATCACAGAGGAGTGTCAAAAACATCAGAGAATAAAAATTAACTGCAGACAGAACTCTGCAAATTGCATTTTAAACGTCGATGTGAAATGACTTCGTCCTTGCATTTCTCGGCATCGTCATCATAACCTTCCTCCTCCTACTCCTCTTCCTCCTCACCATCACCATCACCACCACCATCATCATCATCATCATCATCATCACCACCACCACCATCATCATCATCATCATCATCGTCGTCGTCGTCGTCATCATCAAGTATCATCATCATCATCAGGGATGTATTATCTCTTCAACAATCAAGTAGTTACGATTCAGGTTCTCCACCCAAACCGGTGAACGCACCCACATCCTTCGTTCCCACAAAGTTAAGTTTGAAGAATTTTTTTAATTATTTAAAAAAATAGTGAGCGCCTCATAAATGCATGCTAATGAATTATTCATAAGTTGTTCCTTAATTTGGTCAATAAAAAGGCAGTGAGGCAAAATGACTTTGATGCGTGTTTATGTCTTTATTAATAACGTCATGATGATCACGTGACACGACACGATGATGACATACCTCTTGCTGTTGTTGGTCTTCTGCCTGAAATGCATGAATTAAATTAAATATTAATAAATTTGTTTTTATTTCTATTATTAATAATAAAAACACATTATTATTATTATTATTATTATTATTAATATTATTATTATTATTATTATTATTATTATTATTATTATTATTATTATTATTATTATTATTATTATACGAGACATGTGCAAGTTTTTTATTCTATGACAAAAATAAATAACAAGTCAGAATGGAAATAATATTTTTAACAAATTATAATCACATAATTACATAATTGCAGATGTGCAAACATTTATCTGATGACGACGACGACGATGATGATGGTGGTGATGCTGATGATGATGATAACGCCGACGGCGATGGTGGTGATGGAGATGATGATGATGATGACGGTGATGATGATGATAATGATGATGATGATGATGATGACGGTGATGATGATGATAACGATGGTGGTGATGATGATGATAGTGATGATGATATCGATGATGATGATGATGACGAGAATTAAAAAGTTAAAGCACAGAAGGCTGAAGCTGTTGTAATATGTCGAGAAAAGGTTGTAATTAGCTGACGAAAATGTTAATAAGAGTTTTATAATGAATTTTAATGATGGCGCTGGTGATGATAATGGTGCTAATTTTAGATGACGAAGACGACGATGATGATGGTGATGATGATGGTGATACTAACATTTGAGTAAGCTGAGGTGGCACTGGAACCCAAGGACAGCGTTGAACCTCTTCCTGTAAACGATTATGAATAAATTAATTTATATATTTGAAATTAATTCAAATATTAATTTAAGCAAATCATTAATTTAAAATTAGCAACTTCATTGAAACTGGAAAAATAACTGAAAGTTGAAAATTGAAATTCTGCTTGTCTTTTGTGAATTTTGATATACTTTTCGAGTAATTTTGATGGCATTTAAGATTTAATGACAGATTATCCATTATCATCATCATCATCATCATCGTTGTCGTCGTCATCATCCATAAATTATGAAATTATGAATTTTTCATTTCTATTTCCAGATGGTAACAAAAAATTGCTTTTAAAAATGAATAAGGAAATAACTGACATCCAGGTATTATTTAATATTTACACATTTTAACCTGATTAAGGGTTGAATTGATTCAAAATACAAATTAAAACCTAAATTTTGGTTTTTTTAGTTAATTGTTGAATATTTCTGAGAAAATGTTGAAAAATGATAATTTTTATTCGGATGGACTTGAATTTTCCCTTGCAATTTTAAATGATTGGAAGCAAGTCTCAAACACAAGGATTCAATAAAAATTAATTTCTTTATAACAAAATTTTTTTTTTTAAATGTTATTATCTCCTTAATTAGGACTCAGTTGATTCGAAATGATTCATCCCAAGGCGGTGTTATTAAAAATACAAACAAATAGATTATCACATCATTATCATCATCATCATCATCATCATCATCTCCTCCATCGCTACCATCATCATCATCATCGTCGTCGTCATCACTCGTTAACTACTTAATCCTTTGACTAAGTACTTAAACTAATAAACTGAAAGTGAATCATCTTCAACTGACCACTGGCTTCTTCTCTGCTGTGATAGGAATTCGAGACGGGATTGGAAAAGAGGGACGCGTTGTGGTTCTGTCCAACGTAGGCGTTAGAACCCTGGTGGGGGTTGTGAAATCTGCTGAGGACGTGGGGAGACGCCGGGTTGGTGGTTCCGCCATAAATAGGGGACGTTGGAGTCAGGGCTAGTCTCGACTGGTGAACGCTGTGGTAATGGTTCTGCCGCGGCAGAGAAGCGCTGGAGGTGTGAGGGACCGCAGGCGGACCGGCGGCGGCCATCGCGGCCAGGTCGTAGTTTGCCGCGTATTTGTTCGGGATGTTCGGCTTAGGACCGAGCGATCTGTTGCCGGGGACCTGCAAAGAGTTGTGGTAGGTAGGATGGGCCGGAAACGGGCCGGCGTTCCAGTTGTGTCGGGTCGCCATTTCGGGGTTCGTCGTTTGTATGTTGTTCGGGTCCAAGTTGAACTGGTTTAGAGATGGATGAGTTGCATACGGCCACTTGGAAATGCCGTCTGCGCATCCGCTACTCCCGCGACGCCTCAACGTTCCACTGGCGGGACAAACGAGTCCCAGTTGTTGTTGTTGCTGCTGCTGTTGTTGTTGTATCTGTTGATGCGGGCTGATCGGAGTGTCTTGGCCTATTTTGGATCGTACCGGATAAATCATGACCCCCTTACTGTAATTGCTCAACCTCTCCCCTTTCATGGCTTCTCTCTCTGCCACTACGGGACTCAGCAGTCTGGAGTTCTTAGACTTGCCCTTCCCTCCGGCGGAGATGGAAAGACTGCTTCCGTTGATGCTCACGGAGGATCCCTTCATGGCGGACTGAGGCGTTTGGGGTGACGGCGATGCAGAAGAAACTTCGGAGCCGCTGGAAGTGGGTTCCTGTGACACCTGAGCAGAGGATTCGCTTCCGGTCCCCTCCTTCCTGGCAACGACGGGAGAAACCCTTTCGACGACCTCGGGTATCGGAGGCACGGGATGGAGTCCCCTCCTGGTCAGGAAACCTCCCGGGTGGGTGCCTATAATGGGGAGACTCGCTCTCTCCCTGATTCCCCTCTCGAACAACGATCTTCCGCGCGCCGGACCGATGGTGCCGTCCAGGCTGCTACTGAAACAATGGCTGCAAATATTTTAACGAATTATGTTATTTATTAAGTTATTTTCCATAAAACATTTTATAGATTAATATCAACTAGATGTATTACAAATAGATTTAACTCATGTTCATGTGAATGATTACCACTCTATAATAAACAGAATTATAACAAATAATTACAGACATTAATTATAATAGCAGCGATCGAAGGATTTATGCGCCCGCATAAAAACGTTTATTTGAATTTTAAATCAATAACATTCGACGAATGTTTCGGCGAGATTTCGAGCCAAAACGGGTTCGCGATCCGCAGACGACTGAAGTGGAAAATGGCAGGAATTTCATTTTAGATTTCAAGTCATAGTAAATCAATTAACAGTTCGTTTTAATTGCTGTCTGCAATTTCTTAAAGAATTTCTTTTCCTCTCTTCAGATACGTTTCTCTCGTTCATCCTTCCATCGAAACTGGAATTCTTATCGAAGCTAATGCCTCGAATTTAGATTTTTTTAAATAAAAAAAAGGTGAAAAGGAGGGATTTATTTCCCATGAAAAGGTTGAATGAAAGAAGGAATTGAAAAGAAGAAGTTCTTCAACGAAGAGCAACTATTTGGAACATTGGATCTCAACTCTAAGCTTAATCCTCCCATTAGGAGGCCCTTAGCGAAAGTAGGAAGTCCATAATGAGGTCTTGATGACGATGACGTTATAAGGCTTTGGTAGGTAGTGCTGTATTTAGTCACATCCGTAGGAGTGATTAAGATGACGACGACGACGACGTTGAAAAAAGTTTAAACGAAGAAATGAGTGAACGAATGAATGAATGAATGAAAGATAAGGATTGCAAATGAAGGTGCACTCCAGTGTCAACGTTTGAATCGTGAGTGGAATTTCAATGGGACGTTCGCACCAAAGTCCGAGGTCTTTCACAAAATTGGGAAGAGGAAGATTCTTCGGTTAAGTGCAATTGGGTGCTTTAGTGCTTTGGGTGGGTAGATTAAAGCTTCGTATGGGTGCTTTGGGTGGGTAGATTAGAGCTAATGTATGGGTGCTTATTTTCAGTTCGAAATACGAACAATTAGGGATTGTACCGAGCGAATGTACTGCGTTTCCAAAGCAATTTCCTGTTCTTCCAAGTGCTCGAACAATCATTGGATCGCTGGAAGTCTATTTATAGCTCCAATTTGGAGGGTCTATTTCCTCAGTACAGATGTGTTTGTTCAAGTAATGGGTCGATGTTTATGTGCAGAACTTGACATCAATTTGGAAATATTTTGCTTTGGAGTTTTCGCTCTTCTTGCGTCCAACAAAGGTCGTTTGAAACTCCTACTCCTTACACGAAAGAGTTATTTTGTAGGCCTTAGTGTTGATCCTCATCACCATGGTGATGGATGGATAGGCGATGGATACTTTAATTTTTAAAATGGTATTGTCCATATAAAGGTACAATAGTCCGGTTTTACCAAAAATACTACAAAAATAAAATGTTAAGAATAAACAGTCTAGCAATGACGGTTGTTTGCTTATAACTGGAGGACTTATTTGAACAATCCATGCTGTAAAGAGAAACTACATAAATTAATGAACATCTGCCAACTAGTCTGTCAATAGTTGGTCAGTTTAAAGTACTTTCGTGGAAAATTGTTGGAAAATGAAAGTCGAAAGTAGGGTATAAAGTTGAAAACCAAGACTAACTTCCTGCTGGCCTCTGACAAAGATATTCTTCTATCGACGTCCGCTAAAACTCCAGGCGATCTGAGCAGGTGGAGATTTTGTTGGACTCCCGGTGCGGGACCGGCCGAGACTGGGAAGGTCTTCGAGGTGAAGTTGAGGGGAATTTGGGGGCTGAAGATTCGATTTGAGGGGAAGATTTGAGGTCCTAGGTTGGGGAAAATCTGCCGACTGTTGTTCTTGTTGATCGCTGGATTCTCGAGAATGAATTCCGCCCTTGACTCGTTGGCCGCTCTCTCCTCGTTCAACTCTTCGCTACTGTCCGTGCTGTAGTTGTCGAAGCTGTCGTTGTGAATATTTCATTAAATTATGCTAATGACTAATTCCAATCGCTGATTAGTCAGTAAGGTCAACTTGAGGTTAGATGTTAAGGTCAAAGCAGATGTAGAATCTCTGGAATGTCAATTACATCCGATAGTACTGTATCCGCTGATGTTCTTTCTCCAATTTCGGAGCAAGTGCTTTATTGCTTTATGCAGTTTTTTTTTGTGTGCCCTTCTATAAATATCCAAATTCGATAACAGAACGTTCCATTTGCTTTTAATCAGGGGTACACGGCAACGTTAAGCACTTCTCCGTGTGTAAATAAAGCCTCGGAAGTCTGTTGGTGATTATGCAAAGAAACAAAGTATTCATACTTGACTCCCCTCCTCCAGTAGGTCATTGATATGCTTCTGAACACAAACAGATGCAAGATACGTTCGGTCAAAAGTTATTTTATTTACTTAAAGATTTCCCTGCAAAAGAAAATCGTTCTGGTGGTCGTGAAAAGATGGAAAGATTGGCAGGAGAATGAATCGCGCTCGGGGGATAAATAAATGAAAGCAGATCAGAAAATGGACTTGCAAAGGAGCCACCACATCAACAAGAGTGCTTCTCAAATAACCTTCTCACGTCAGTTCAGAGTTCAAAGAATGCTGCAGGAAAATCACGAAGAAAATGCACAATGCATGAGTCATCAGACTTTAACGTCTCACACAAAGCTACTTTGGACGCTTAGAGGTTGTGGTTGAAATCAGTTAATACTATTGAAGTCAATCAATCAATCAATCAAAACGTTGTGCTGCTAAGATTCGATTATTGAAACTTGTTGATTAATAATGATTTAAAACAAGAATACTTTAACCGTTGATGCTTTCCTACGAAAAGTGAAAAATCTGAAATTAAATCGCATATTTTAGAACTTACTTTCGTTATGCTTATAAGCCCTATTTGAACCAATTGTATATTCAACAACATCCTTTAAAAATAAACGTATGTTGCTCAACAATATTGGGTTGGACAAACAAAGAGGGTATCCTCGATTGAGGAGTTCGTGAGGAGAAATGATGGGTGAGAGAAAGTTGAAAGAGAAACTCCTTCTTCTTCTTCTTTTTCTTGTAATTATTGCATAAAGTTTACGTTCGTCATTTTGAAATTGTTTTCTGTTTATTGTTCCCGTCGTGTTTGATCTTTGCTCGACAAAAGAATCAACGATTCGTGTTAGAATCGGTTGCGTAACTTAAAACATTTCCAAGATGCAAAGATTTCAATACGATGCTTTCGAATGCAATTGCAGGTAAAAAAAAAACAACAATTAATAAAATTAATAAAATTTCTAAAATCATTTTCAAAGAAGTTTAAAATTATGTCGAAATGATTTCAACCTCCGAAATAACGTTGTGGCGTGAAGAATGTTTTAAATTATTTTTATAAAATCAACTGCCATTATTGTACATTGGTTAACATAGTTCTTCAAAGAGAAGAGATCAAAGGGACTTTGGTTAACATTGTCCATGGACCACGCATCGACCATCAACGGTGGCACAGGTTCAGAGAAAGAATGAAGATATTACTTTCTTTGTAAATACTGAAGAATTGCATTTGTTTGCTATAAAAAAAATCAAAGTGTTTCGTTTCATTTGAGAGTATTTTATTTATTTTTTTGTAAATTACGATAAAAATAATAAGTAACATTTAATCGAAATGTGTTCAGACACGTTGAATTAATAGGAATGCTTTGTAAGGACACGCAAGGAATGAAATAACCTAATCCTAACCTGGTCTAATCATTTTGTAATGAATTATTACGAAATAACATAGAAATTCAAACAAATACCCTCGATTAACAAAATAATACTCTGAGTTTTAATTCATGAATAAATTAATGACGAGCTCATTAACATAAAATGATAAATAACGATTGCAAGCGAATCGCTTGAGGAATTTTAATGACCTCGTGGGCCTCTTAATGACCTAATTATAATAAAAAGTTAATTATTGGCGCATTTGTTAAACTGCTTCTCTGGATTGTTGTTGTTCCTTGTGATGTCCAACAATCAGTTGTTGAGATATTTTTGTTTTCAAATTTGTTTTAAATAAATATTAGGTTTGAAATAAAATATAAAATGATTGAGAGAAAGTTTAGAATAGAAAAGAAAGTTGATAATAGAAGGAAGGTAAAAGCAATGATTGGGTAGCCTCGAAATTCTTAGAAATGAAACCGAAAAGTGCACTTCCACGAGTAAACATCGACCATCTGCTGATTCCTTCTTCATTCATCCTTCCAGACGGTTTTCATCCATCCTTCCATCCATCCATCCGTTTGTACATGGAGAATATGGCCGAAACCCATCTAAATGGTCCTGTTGTTATCAGTTCTTGAGAGATTAAAAGAGGCACCAGTTGGTCTGAGAAAGACGGTCAATGGTTGATCCCGGTCCGAGATTAAAGCCTTGATGATGTCACCCTCCGTCGCATCGTTTCAATCATTGAAGATGCTTTCCTTATTAATGTTCTTGTCGCTCTGCAACAGCAGCAACAACAACACAAACTCATCATTCACTTCGACCAATAATATTCGACGACCTCATGAGAATTATTGGAGCGTAATAGAAATTGGGTCAAGCCACTGAAGGACCTAAAGATGATTGATTACGTTTTGGTGCACAACGTTCCATCATGAAATGAGCGTAGCCCACTGACCACGTGTTTGTGTCTTTTGTTTTTTTTTCGACTTTCTAATCTCCATAGAATGATTATGAGAAGGACAAGCGCTGTGTTATCATCGATGACATCTGATGTTATCACCGACTGACACTGTTATCATCTTCACTGTTATCATATTTCAATCCATTTAGCATCATCATCATCACCAATGATACATGCATCTGCAGATACATGCTGAATAAATTAACCGCTGAACGATAATTATTGAAATCTGATCCACAAGACACACAAACCAACGAAAGCATTCAAAAGCAACAACAACAACAACCAACCTGATATGAACTCCTGACAATCCAAATCAAACTTTCAAAATCCTGCCACCACCAACAACAACAACAGGAGAAGATCAAACAGATCCACAGAATGCAAAAAAAAGAAAAACAAACTTGTCTACAAGTCTCACGCAAACCGAATAAACAACGCTGTAATTAGCAGGCGTGAACTAATTAATATTCAAAATAAACAAACAATTTGCATAAATCCAGCTAACGTGAATAAATTAAACACGACGATCGAACAAAAACCCAAACAGAAACGAAAACAGAACTGATACGAAGTGACCGCATCATTCGGTTTTGAACATCTGCCTCTCACTTCTGAGTCTCACCATCTTTCCTGCTACTCTCTCTTGGAGTCTCATCATTATCTCTCTCAAATTCCCTGTGGCTTCTCTTCCTTCCATCCATCCATCCATCCATCCATCCATCCATCCATCCGTCCGTCCGTCCGTCCGTCCATCCATCCATCCATCCATCCATCCATCCATCCATCCATCCATCCATCCGTCGGTGAACAGGTCACTGTATGTCAGATCCAGTTTCTCCGTAAATAGACTTGTAAACACTCCACGTAAACATTTAAAGTTTACCGTAAACATTTACAATTTACTATCTTTTGGTTGTCACGGCAACGAGTGAATCTCTTTGCGTAGTGATAAACATCTCGTGAATATGTATTCTTGAGATGTTTGAGTATCATCTATATAATAAATAATATTATAAATAATTACTAAAATTCCAATTAATTTTAAACAAATGTTTGCATCAACTCCTAAGAAACACTGAACTTCTATTCAAAGATGCTGTCATCTGCAAACATTGAAATGATTTCTAAAATGATCACACGCAACAAACAACTGAAACAACAGCGACAACAACAATAACAATACCTCCAGCAACAACAACAGCAACAACAACAATGTCGTACAGAACAATGGTTGATTATCATATCAACTCATTTGCATATTTTCAATCAATCTCAAAAGATCAAATGAAGAACAATGAACTTCATTAAAAGTGGATTCTTTTCAAACTGCGCTTCAACCCCTCGCCATCGAGCAACGTCGACGCACACCGAAGTCATTCAAGCGTGACGAGCACCTGTTCTTCATCTCATCCACCGGTTCTTCCTTCCGTCTCTCCGTCCGATGAAGAACAATTTCAACAAAACGTTTGAATATCTGATGACGGTGACGATGATGATAATGGTGGAGTTGATGATGATGATGATGCTTTCACAGTGATGTTATGGATGAATGTTGGACAACATGTGTTATAACCATTGTCGTAAGCATTAACGCGTCAGTACGATGATTAAGAACAGATAAATGATAATAACATCTGATCACGATGGTGACGACGACGACGACGACGATAGTGATTATCACAAAGTGTCAGAAGAATCAATTAAGGCCCCAAATCTCCACAAATGTTCTCGTTAAGGCAAACACTCGCAACGCGACGGTGCAAACACGTCACCTCCTCGTTAAGTGAAGTCATCCACTTGAAACTCCCCTCACTCTCCTCAAGTCACCATCTCACCCATTTTACGTGCGTGGACCTCAAACGCCGGCCTTGAATGCCTCTGAGGCTATATGCAAACGAGGCCTGCACAGGTCAGCACCTCATTAAGTATTCATGAGAGAGGCTTGTTGAAACGTTGCGAGGCGATTAATTCATAAAATTACAAATTTGTAAATGAACTTGACTTTTGATCGGGTTTGAAATCCAACAATTTTATGATTTAAAAGTAAAAGCACGACAAAATATATCCGATAAATCATTACCAAAAACATCCATCCAATCATCCATCCATCCATCCATCCATCCATCCATCCATCCATCCATCCATCCATCCATCCATCCATCCATCCATCCATCCATCCATCCATCCAGCCAGCCTATAAAAATAAACTGGAAAAACTCTTCGTACAACGGACTCACCTGCTCTGGTCATCCAGGTGCTTCTTATCGATGCATTCCTGAGCGGCCATGATGCCCTCCATGAACCTCTGCTGCATCTTCTTGGCGTAAACGGAAGCTCCGCCATGAACTCCTCCTCCGCTGCTTCCTTCGCTGTTGTAGCCGCAACACGAGTCGTCCGTGTGTCGTCTGAAGGCCGACGAGCAGTAATCCTGTCGACCGCACCTGCGACTCCTGAGTATGTCGCCGTCCGACATGTAACCGGACGCAGCTTCGCCTGCCCTTTCCTCTCTTTCCAGGAAAGCCGAAGGCTGCCGAGATGCATTTTGAGACGTCAACAGGATTTCAAAAGCCGATTATGAATCATGATGATGATGACGATGATGATTGCAGTGATGACGACTTAAGTCTATACTCACTTGTTCTAAAAATCTTTGAGTTAATACGATATCGTCCATCCTGGTCTAACAAGGTTTTGCGCCAAATAAATGCTCAGCAGCTTCTTTAACTTTTCATTCCCTTCTACATTCTCATTTGCTCAGTCTATATTTCCCTTCCACTCTTTCTTCCTCAACCTCTTCTCTCAAAATGGTAGTCTCACACAGTCCGAATCAGAGGAGAGCAAATTTGAAATTTGAAATTTGAAATGAAAAAGAAAAAAAAAAGGGTTCGTAGTTCAGTAACGTTTGTTTGATGCTCGCAAGCAGAGAGGATCGAAAGATTACAAAAACCACTTTGCATTTCACTCGTTGGAGGACACGAAGATAATCCCTTTCTTAAGCATTCCCTCCCCTCCAAGGTCGAAAACACCCCGTTTCTTCAAAACCGCTTCATTAAAACTTACGACTCTGAACGACCTTCATGTTCAGAGAGTGAAGGTAGCTTTGCATTTGCTAAACTAGGAGTTTCTAATTAAGACGTGGTAGAAATTGTAGAATTCAATTAGAACTTGGTATTTCCAAGGAAGTGTTTGAAAAGTTAATTGTTTCTTTACACTTGAGCCATTCGGACGGCCATTTTTAATGGGTTTGAAACGGTATTATTAATGAAAGATTAATTATAAAACAGCAACTAACTAAATTGGATTAATGGAAATAAATACCTTTTATAGAATATCCTTGTAGGATATTAATTTGAACAATTGAAATAATTTAGATAGAAAAAAGATTCCAATTAACAACCTGATACTTGGCAGTTCCGACAGCAACGGCATTGAAGGGTAGGTAAATGAAATTTGATTCCCTGTTGGACAATTCACCAGGGACTCCAGGGACGCTTGACTTTGCAGAACTTCCGAGCATGTAACTGCTCGCTGTTGTCCTCGTAAAAGGTTCCATTGGTTTGATTTCAAACGTTTCATCGCTTTTCAGGTCATCGGCCATCATCGTCTGCTTTTTAATCGAGCATTTCGAGTCATCTGGCGACTGAAATAAAAAAATGTTATATTTTTTTGGCACGCTCTAGCGGCAGAAGTGAAATTTGTAAAAACTCGAGAAAAGTACTGAATCGATCGTAACAGTTTTAATGTTACAGGGTAATTGGTTATTATAATTTTTATTATTGAGGTTTTCCTATCATTTCGGGTAATTGGTTATTATAATTTATTAATGATTAAGGTCTTCCTACCACTTCGGACTTCTTTCTGAGAATTTCATCCTTGCTTCTCCTAAGACTGGTAAGGTTTTGGTCTTCGCTGTTCGTCTCATCGTTTTCAACTTCCTCTTCGATAATTTCCACCCCTTCCTCGTCATCATCGTCATCGTCATCATCGTCGTCTCGATAATCGTCATCATCATTGTTAGTCGAGGAAACAATGACAGAATGGTTGACTTTCGCGTCACTCCTTGTTTTCGTACTTTCCAGTCCTTTGACTGACGATGGCTGATATATTACACTTTCAGTGCTTTCTGACGTGCTGTTGTTCGATTCCTCTTCCTCCATTCCACTGCTTCCGAAGCTGTTCTGGCTCCTCTCCCGATGCAAAAACGACATCTTTCCAGTTGCACTCTTTTGAACTCCTTCGTCGTCGTCGTCGGCACTGAATTCCAATCCGGAACATGCATCTTCCAAAGTTTCAGAGCTGCCGTCGCGTTTTCTACCCAAAGAGTTGATGCTCTTCGAAGTTTCGTTCTTCAGTTTGAGAGGCAGACTCTCGGTGAGAGGTTGAAGCGTCGAAGACTTTTGGAGTTTTGACGTGCCGGTCATGGCCAGTTGTCTAACATTAGCGACGCCGAGCTTGCTGCCTTTTTTCAGACTCGAGCTTTTTGGTTGAAGAGAAGATAGTTTGCTATCGCCGAATTGGGCAGTTTTCCCATCGCATGCTTCTGCCTTCAAATGCTTGGGAATTCTCCGCAGAGAGCTAGAATCGAGAAGAGGAGTGTTTGAACAACTTACAGACTTTTCCACTATTTCTGGAGCAATCTGGACGTCCCTGGCTATCTTGGAGGCGTCTTCTTTAGCCGAAAGAGCGCGTTGGACTTTGGAACCTTTGACGGAAGGCAGTCTGGTTCCAGATCCGACGATGTTACCTTCCGAGGTGTTGAGTTTGTTCGACATGACCGAGGAAGCAGAAGACGGCTTTTTGATCGACGGAGCGGGAATGGCAGTGGACCTCGTGGAGTTTGGTTTGCGAAGGTTCGAGGTGCTGCTCTTCTTCGTTAGGCTGCCGACGGCGCTGGCGCCGCTGGTGAAGCTGCTGCCGCAACTCGCCATGCTGCTGATGCTGGTCGAAGACGATGTCCTGTTGGGAAGACGAGAAGTCGGATGATGAGATGCAGAAGAAGACGAGGATTCCGCAGACAGGTTGAGTTGGTTGTCGGACGGTTTCGAGGAACCGAACTGGGGACCGGGCTGCGGGGCTGGTTGCTTTCTTGGCTTCTTCTCCAACGTTCCTCTGTGGTCTGCATCTCTCCTTGACTGAGACGAGTTAGGCTCTGTTTGGAAATGATTTACTTGAATATCATGTAATATTATTATATTAATATTAACAATATAATTTTAAATGTTATTTAAATAAAATAAAAATTTATTTATATTTTACTTCTATTATATTTCACCATATTTCACTTCTTGTCTATATTTATATAGTTAAATGATATTTTTCAACTGAGTTTATTCGTGAATTAATTTCATAATTTATTTATTTATTTACCTATTTATTAATTTATTTATTCTGAATGCTCGACAAGATAAAACATAAGACATTGTTTCACCTTTTGAGATGCTTTTGCTTTTGTTTGAATCGCCGTGTGAAGCAGTCTGAACGTTTCTGTGTGGCAGCTGTTTTCAACAACACAACGATAGTAAGAAGAATGAAAAATAAATAAATAAAACAAGTAAAATAATAAATAAATAAATTAATTAATTAATTAATTTTAATAATAAATCCTTTAAAACCACTCACATGTGGCTGAGGGAGGTGTTTAGAAGGATGCTGTGAACCACCTGGTAGGGTTACAGTTCTCTCAGGAACTGCGGGTTTTGGAACCTCACGATGTGGCAGGTGATGATGATGATTGGGGACTATGGGTTCCCTGGGAGGCGGCATGGGGAGTCTGGTCTGAGGGGCAGGAAGTTGGGTGGTCATCTTCGCACCGATGAGGTCATCGGCGACCTCTTCGCGCGTTTTTTTCTCGACGATGACCTTGACACTTCCTTCATCCTTCTTCTTGTCTCTCGATCCGAAAAGTTTCAGTTTCGTCAACATGGACGTCTTCTTTACTCCGGAATCGTTGCCTGAAGTTTTACTTTTCGTGGAAGGACTTCCGCTGTAAACTCCACCTTCTGCAGTTCTGCATTCCTGTGATTCTAAAGAGAGAGAAAAATAAAACAAGTAAATTGAATGAAATGGAGGTTAGATATTCCAACCGCCCTTTTAATTCAATAAACCTTTACGTGTGTATGTTACATTGTACGTTAAATTGTAATTAGGATTAATAAATCAATACATCAATAATGTTTATGGTTTATTTATAGCAAAAATTGTTAACAAATAGGCTCATTTAAAATTTTAAAAGTTGATTTTAAATTAATAATTTAAAGAAAATAAAATAATTATAAAATAAAAGAATTATAAAATGAGTAATTTCTTAAGTGGCATCACTTCACTTTGTTCTTGAAACGTATTTCCCATGAAAGTAAACAATCCGTTTCCATGACAACTGACCATTCTTGTTGTCTACGGTGCTGTTGTTGTTTTGTTCGACGGCTTCCGATTGGTTGTTGTGGGCAGTTGATCCAGACGATGATGAAGATGACGACGACGATGGCATCTTGTCGCGCCTATTGAACGATGTGAGGCTGGACAAAAACATGGAAGATTCATAATTAAGAATTATTCAAAATTTGTTGACAACTTAAGGTGTTAAAAAATTGAATTAATGAAATTATTCGATTGAATAAAACTCAATTTAAATTTCAAAATCAAATCACGCCTCGAATCAACCTCCATTCATCCTAGAATTCTTTCCATCGCTCATCACTGATTACCATTACTCACCACTCATTACCTCTGGCAGCGGTGACCCTCGAATGTCAAAGGTCAAGTTCAAACCCGAGTGTGGTGACCATGGTCACCGACCATGCTGACGTCACAAGGAGATCCAAGGAAAGAAATGGAAAAGAAAGCAAAATGACAAATGGACCAATTACCTCTCGAGGATAAAAATAATTAATGACGTCATAGGTCTTCCTAAGTTGCTGACCAATTATATTTATGTATTTGCCTTTGTATTTCCAATGTGTTTATTGAATGTTTTTACTTGAAATATTAAAAAGATATAATTATTAAAATCCTTGCAAAATATATTATTATTGATTTAATTCTGAATCTCTATATTTTTTTCCATTTTAAAAAACTTTCTTGAATTTAATTTTTATTTGAAATAATTTTTGGCTTCTTTTTTTTCTGAGGTGCTTTGTTGTCGAATGATAAGCAACATTTTCCTGAGGTCAAGAGCATTCCAAATGAACGTCATAGTCATGATGACGATGATGTTGATGCTGATGATGATGACGATGATAATGATGGTGGTGATGATGATGACGACAATGATGATGATAATGATGACGATGGCGACCATGATGATCGATGATGGTGAAGGATGATGGCTGTACAAACAACGCTGACAAAAGGGCACCTCCTGCCGTTGGTTCATCAAAGTTCTGAGAGGGTCGTTCAAATGTTTCGCCAAACGTTTTCCTCGCATGGTCTTGCAGTCCATTCTCTCACCCATCCATCCATCCATCCATTCATCCATTCACTCTTTCATTCATCCACTCCTACATTCATTCACTCACACATTGAACCACTCATCCACCCAAGGTTGTATATCCATAATCGTCTGAAAATCAACAATATTTTCCCAGACAATAGTTCTCTCTCATCCTCCTTGGATGAGGATGACGACGACGAGGACAATGAAAGATCACGTGACAGTCATTAACGAGAGAACGATTTAAAGAAAAAGTCGTCAAAGACTTTCAAACGAATCGAAAGTGAAACTACGTTGGAACTCGTTATTATTTCCAATAAAAACATGAAGCTTGTTTTTGGCAAACAAATGATAACAACGATAAGATACTGCGCATGAGTAAAATAACAATAATAAAAACATTTAATAACATTAATAATTATAATTTTTAAATTAATAATTTTCTTTTTTTTTAAATAATAAAATAATAATAATACTTTAAACTGGTATTGTCAATGTTGAAGCAAGTGATCATCGTTTCGGTCACTCATTTCTCAATTCAATGGACCTTGGCCCATAATTGCTGTCAACGCTTCGTTATCATTATCTATCTATCATCATCGTCATCATCATCATCATCATCATCATCATCATCGTCGTCGTCATCATCATCGTTATCATCATCATCGTCATCGTCCTCCTCCTCCTCATATCCATCGATAACTCAGTCTTTGTTGTTGAAAAATAACCTCCAACAAAGAACTAATCTCACCACGCAAACAATTTGTAACGATTTGAGAACATTTTCTACCAATTTAACACGATATTAATTCAGTTTTATTTATAATAAATACAGTTTAACAAACACAATGACAGTAACAACAAATAATTATGTATTGCTATTGGTCATAAATAATAAATAAATATATAATTAAATAAATGCAATAATAAACTAATAAACAAATAAATGAATAAATAAATAAATAAACAAATAAATAAATGTTTTAAATTAATAATTTCCACACTCAAGTTTTAAAAACGTTCTGAAATCTGATTCTCAGTTGACAAGGAAATACAGGATAGGTCGAATGAATGATCGAATGATGAAAGGAAGAAATTCAAAGATGGATGGATGGAGCAAGGAATGACAGCAAGTGGTAGATGGAGATGGAGAATGATTATATCGGTTGGTTCAAAAATTATATTTCGAAGAAACATTTACAATTGGGTGGTAGAATTATATTATATTGAGTGCTTGAATAATTATATCGGGTGGTTCAATAATTATATTGGGTGGTGGATCAATTCCACGGCATGGGTAGGATGGGTGGCTGAGTCGGACGAATGAGTCAGGGCAGATACACCGCATTAACCCCGGACAGATGGAAAGCAGATGGAAAAGGAAGGAAGGAGGAAGGAAAAAGGGATGAATGAATGAACGAATGAATGAATGAACGAACGAATGAATGAACGAACGAATGAACGAATGAATGAATGAACGAACGAACGAATGAACGAACGAACGAACGAATGAATGAATGAATGAACCTTGGAGAACAAAATAGAACTCGAGTTGCACCTCTTCAGCAAAAGATTTGAAGCACCCTCGTCACGCAAAAGACAGATGTTCGAGTTGTTGGAATTTCTTCCAGCAACAACAACAACAACAACAAAGACGAGGAAGACGACGACAACGACGACGACAGTAGCTACAACATTATTTATAATTAATTATTTATTAATAACTTCTTTAACAACCAGGATCAACATCATCATCATCATCACCACTGATGCTGACGATGACATGAGATACTGAAAGTGCAGAGTGTAGGGTAACCGCTCCGATACACTTGGTTGATAAACTTGATTGAAATACTTGATTGATACGCTTGATTGATATTCGATTGATATGCTTTCGATTGATTCAATAAGGTCTTGAAAATTTGATCTTCACGGTGAGATAGGAAAGAAATGAGGGTTGGGATTCCTGTTTATTTTTTTATTTATTTAAAATGACTCACATCAATGGGGAGAAAATGATGATGATGATGTTGATGATGTTGATGTTGATGATGATGATGATGGTGATGATGACGATGGCGATGATAGATATGATGATCGTACGATGATGATTGAAGGATCTTAAAATACTTTCTCGATAATACAAGAAATAATCTCTGAGAAAATCTGCTTAGAATTTATTTTTGTTTAATCAGTAATTGATCCAATATTGGAATTAATCTACAAGCAAATTCAACAAATTATGTTGCTGATATTTAACTATTTATGTATTTATTATCACAGCACAGCATCTACTTCTATATAAATAAAAATGCAATGTGTGTTTGTAACATGCAAATGTTCTCTGAAAGTACTTAACCAATTGCTTTGAAATTTTGACACAACATAGTGCTCGATTAGAGGAGTGTTTGTATATAGGTTTCATATATTTGTATATATGCCACAACTATATCACGTAAAAATACGCGAAAAATAAGACGAATAGTGATCCTATTGATTGAAGTTACATGATGACGATGGTGATGATGGTGGTTGGAGATACATGATGATGATGATAACTAGGACGGTGAAGAAGACGGTGACGATGATGGTCATGACCAGGTAGTGGTGATGATAATGATCCATCCATTGAATGGTGAAGCGAACGGAAAGCAGATGTTGGAGCCGTGGGGGTGGAAATATTCTTCATTTTTATCTTTTCCAGATGCAAACGTCTTTTGTCTTTTAATAATTCCAGACTGAGTTATTTGTTTTCGAGTCATAGAGTGATCATCATCATCAGCAGCAGCAGCAGCAGAACCAACATCACGTGATGATAAGATCATCGAACCGGGTTCACAGAGGACACAGCCACAAATCATCGACGTGATACTTTGTCATCCATCATTCCCTCCACTCATCCCTCCACTCATCCATCCACTCATCCATCCATCCATCCATCCATCCATCCATCCATCCATCCATCCATCCATCCATCCATCCATCCATCCATGCTTCTCATGAATCATTCCATCCTTCCCTCCTTCGCCCAGGTTCCAGAGCCAGGAGTTGAACTCAAATCACAGGTGCTCGAACATTTCAGGTACGAAATGGTCATTCGGTGCAAAGAATATGAACAAGCATGTGAACATGAATGTACATGTGAAAGTTCACGTTGTGAAGGCTGACGAGGTTTGTTTTCATTTCGAGCTCTTTTCGGAGCCGACAAAACGCTTTTGAGTCCCCAATATCCTCGTGTGCCTGATACAAACAAGAACGAGTTGCGAACATTCAGGCTCATCATCCTCATCGTCGTCGTCGTCGTCCTCATTACCATCATAACCACCATCACCAATTTTCCAATTCTTTTAGTGAATTCTTGAATTATAATTATATTTAATTGCAAATCCTTTTATCTATCTTTTATTTATCTTTATTTTTTTATCATTCTCAATATTTCATATTATTATCGGAAGAATTTTAATTGTAGAATTCTAGATGAATTGAAGGTCAAAAAAAGGTATTTATGGGATTTATGTGATGTTGAGCGAACGAACGAACGAAGGAATGAATGATTGAACTTAACAATCGAATTGGATGCTCTATCGTCATCGATTTCATACATCAATGGATGAGGAATGCAAGAAGAAACAGGAGAAAGTTCGTAAACTCCTCTTGTTAACTAACCACCATTATTAATTAGTTAAGTAACTACTTTCTTTGCCTCATTTGCTGATTTATTTTCTGGAGTAAAGAACTTCTTGATAGAAAAAACCAGTTCTGACCTCTGAACTTCTACAGGTCAATTCAAGATTGACTCCTGACCTTTCTCAGCTAGCTGATACATATGAGGTATTTGTTATTTATTATAAATATTATAATTATAATATCTAATGTGTTTAATAGATATTAAATCTACACAATCATTGACCAAGTAATTACAAGATTTCTTTTTTCCAAGTATGGCAATGTATTTCTCTTGAAATCCCCGCGGATTTCATTGAAACCCCAGAGACACCAACACCCCCCATAGCCACTTAAACGAAAAAAATTTGTTTTCATTTTCCTGGCAACAAAGAACCGAAAAAGAAACAAAGAACTGTTGAAATGGAGTCAAGAATAACAACACCTCGGCACAAAAACAGTTTTCCTTTTAAAGAAAATCGTCTGCATGACGTCATTAAAGTTATTTTTGGAAGGACTTCGACAGCATTAACAAGGAGATTAAAAACCAAGGTTAACAATAAAAGGTCAGTGGAGGGCAAACATACATGTATGCATTTAGTATATATATATATATATATATATATATATAAGTGTATATCCAAATAAGTGTATATCTATATATATTGTATATAAATATTTTTGTATACAGCTGTTTATAAACATGTCTTGTTGCATGAAAGTATACGTTTTAAAAATAACTTTCTGACATTAAATCACCACGCAATCTTGTTAGCTACGTAGCGGGCTGTGAAAGTTCATGTAATTAAGGTACCAATCAATAATAAATCAATTCAAATATCAGTTAATAATAGTAATAGTTATCGCCATCGTCGTTGTCGTCGTCATCAAAACAACGAAGCAACATCGTGACGATAAACTTCTAATCAGTTTCCTGTACGTAGCCACCACTGGGCGTTCACAAATCGACGCTTACCGTCCCTACGATGCCAGCCTTCATTTTCCTCTTAAGTATTTCAGGTTTGTCTCGAACATTAGGAGAGGTGTTTCAGGAACATATGTAATATATTGCAATATATTATGGTACCCCGGGGTCTGATGAATTAATTATGATGTATAATATATGATGTATTGCAATATATGCTTTAGTAATTCACCGATAATGACAATCGATATTGCATCGTCATCCTCACCATCTCAAACGATATATATCAAATTGTTAAAATTTAAATATAAAATGCCTTTTAAAAGTAATAATAATATTTAACATTAATTATTATATTAATAATTATTTTATTATTATTATTTATATTATTATCACCGACAATAACGATAGCGACAAAAACAACGACAACGAAACAAAAATATAAGTTACACCATAAAAGTTGCAACAGCATTACAAGGGCTGCCACCGCTGGAGGTCAAAAAAATCACTGCCCACGTTACTTGATACCAATCTCTTCCTTAAGTATTTCAGGTTTGCCTCGAACATCAGGAGAAGTGTTTCATCAACATATGTAATATATGATATATTGCAATATGTGATATCTAATATATGATATATTGCAATATATGATATCTAATATATGATATATTGCAATATGTGATATCTAATATATGATATATTGCAATATATGATATCTAATATATGATATATTGCAATATACGTTCCAGTCAATTTGAAATTCTTTCACTGATGACTTCTTAATGACAATAAATATTGCATCGTCATCGTCCTCAACATCTCCAACGAGATGTTCCAAATTGTTAAACGTTAAACATAAAATGCCTTACTATAATTATATTATTATTATTATTATTAAATATTATTAAAATTATCATTATCACCAGCAATAACGATAGCGTCAATAATGACGACAACGCAATAATAATGTAAGTAACACCACAAATGTTGCAACAGAATCCCAAGCGAGAGAAGCCACCTAAAAAAACTGGCTGTCAAAAATCGCTGCCTTCTCGCCTAACCACGGCCACCTTCCTCGTCCCTAAAGTATTTCAGGTTTGCTTCGAACTTCAAGAAAGGTGTTATAGTTCAATATATTGCAATACACGTCCTAGTCATTTGCAAATACCTTCACCGATAATGGCAATCATGATCTCCAATATTGACAAACACTGATAACGATAATTTGTTATTGCACCGTCGTCGTCATCGTCATCATTTCCAACGTCATCGTTTGCCAAACTGGATAAATGGATAAATTATTTTGATTTTTAAAGAGTTTTAGAAAATCTTATTATTTTTTTTCATATTGTTAAACATCATTAATATAAGGGTTGATTTCGTGATATAACGATGATGATGCTGATGACGACGACGACGATGATGATAATAATAATAATAATAATAATAATAATAATAATAATAATAATAATAATAATAATAATAATAATAATAACATCACCAACCAATTGTAAACAAAACTACATGGTAATTACAAGAGGAGTAACTGTTTACAACTCGCAATCGAAATCATTGTAATAATTGTGAAACATTTATTAATATTACAAATAATTATTACGGTTAAAAATTTAATTATTCATAATTATCCAATATTATTGGTCATAATTATCACCGTCGTCATCATCATCTTAATAAATTCGATGACAACATAAAACATGCAATAAATTATGTTTGTAAAAAAAGTGTAAAAAATTGTGAAAAATTGTGAAAAACTGTGAAAAATTGTATGCATTTGTTTAATGTTGCACTCAGGACACGAGTTCAACATTAACAAGCAATTGTTCGCAGCGAGGATGATTTCTTATAGAAGAATGGCGGTGATGAAGATGATGACGATGATGAGGATCATGATAATGATGATGATGATGATGATTGTGATGCTGAAAGTGATGATAATGATTATGTAGCTTGTAACTCAACTAAACATCGATAAACTATGAAACGAAAATAATTAGTCAGTAATGGTAATTGCAATATCACGTGGTAAGAGGCCTAGAGCCCTCCTCATATTCCTCCTCCTCTCCATCATCATCATCGTCTTCATCATCACCGCCATCACCTCTTCATTACCATCAGGTTTTTTTTTAAAACGAATTTTCGTTTAACTGGATCTCGAGAAGCAATTACCCTACAATGACTCATATCCGTAATCGAAATCATCCCAATCATCATCACCATCATCATCACCTAGAACATCTTCATCATCATCATCGTCGTGGTCGTCATCATCGTCGCCGCCATCATCGTTATCATCATCAAAGAATTTTTTTCTTACTTTATCAGCATCCACTTTACCACACTCGTAGTCAAACAAACCTCCTCGTGCACTTGTCTGGGTTCATCACCATCACCGTCACAGTCATCGCCATCGTCATCATCATCATCGCCATCGTCATCATCATCATCATCATTACGAGCCACACAGATGTGCAATGGAAATTCAACTCTGGAACAGATTTCACTTCATTAGCAAGTCATTCACTCCTTTACAATGATGATGATGATGATGACGATGACGATGATGGTGATGATGACGACGACGATGTCGACGATGATGACGGCGATGGCGAAGCAGGTGATGCTGATGATTATCATTATGATGATAATAATGACGACTCTCTCAACGAGCGATTAAAAACTTTGTTAAAAACTTTGTTTATTTACTTTATATCTCTTAATAGAAATGTTTCTAATATGATCTTCATTACAAATTCATCGTAACCATGACAACGACTCGGCGTCGGAGGATGTCCGTTTAAATCCCTGACTACGTCTCAACAATGAATTGATCGCTTCTGGCGCGAAAGCACCAGAAATCCCCAGCGAAGTGAAAGTCTGGAGCAGACGACTTATTGAGGTTGAATCAGTTCCATGGAAATCATTATTCTTTGTTATATTTTTATTCTTTGCTTTCACAGTCGATAATATGTTTGGAAGTCTATGTTTTGATGGTCAATGTTGAACTGTAAACACGAATGTTTGCGATTAAAATGTTACAATGACGTCGATCATGACGTTGATAATTGACAACGATGACTATCATAACCAAGTACTCTTTGCGTAAGTGATCCTCTTACAGTAATTTCATCCACTTCTTAAAAACATGACAGCAACAATCACTTATTATAATATAATAACAGATCATAACATCAGAGCCATTACTTAACAATTAGCCAAACGTTAATAAATTTGGACTCGTCCATCCAACGCCGTACTAACTCACTCGCCCATCCACCCAACTGGCATCCTACCCAACCATCCACTCACAGCTCACCCATCTATTCACCCATCCACCCATCTGGTATCCTACCCAACCATCCACTCACAGCTCACCCATCTATTCACCCATCCAACCCAACTGGCAGCCTACTCACCCACTCAGGTCTCCCTTCATTTTAGAGCCGGGAGTGGTAATTCCAGTCGCGTTTCGTTTCAACGAAGCATCTTTTTTCGACGACGACGACGGCGGCGACGACGACTTGTTGAAGTCGCTGCAGTTGGCGGCCGCTGACGTCTGCTTTTGGAGTTGCTTGTGTCTCGAGAGCGTGAAGAAGAGTTCCAAGATGCTCTTTAGGTTGCCCTGGCAGATATCTGCGATGGTGATAATGATGACGAGGATGATGATGATGATAACCTCGATGATGATAGTGATAGTGATGATGCTGGTAGTGATGATGATGATGATGATGATGATGACGATGATGATGATAACGTCACCTTTGGGTTCAATGCTCCTCAAATCCACGTGTTTGGACGTCAAAAAGTTGAAGCATTCTGTCGTGTTTTGCAGCTGAAAATCGTTAAAATTTCATTTGAATCTTTAAATAATAATTTTATTTCTGGGTCGTTATTACCCATTAATAAGAATAATAGTATTTATTAATAAATTACAAAATCAAAGATAAATCAATAAGCCAAAATAAAATTCCGTTGCTGTGCAGCATCTTTTTATTTATTTTTCATTTGTTAACATTTAATTAATAAATAATAAATAATAAATAAATAATAAATAATATTCCAGATGTGCAGGACGACTTTCTTCAAATCATCTGGAGGTCAAGTAAGCGTAAAGATCCGTTGACCGTAAAAACGGAGGATGAAGACGACGACGATGAAGGTCAAAGTTCAACGAATGGTTATTTCAAAAGCCATAGCAACTCACTTTAGTACTTTGAGTTTCTGTTGCAACAACATCAGCAGCAGCAACATCAACAACGACAACAACAACAACAACAACAACGACAACAAATTGCACGAAGTCTAACAACTTATTCGAAACAAATCCAGAATTTATTTAATTTTTATTTACTAATTTATAATTAATAAAATTTTATCTGATCATTAAAGTTCTATTTACTTTGCGATTCGGCAAACAACTCTATTATTGGAAAACACGACAAACGTTGAAGACGACGACGACGACGATGGTGATGCTGATGATGATGATGATGAACTTAGAGGCAGAACTTCGAAAGGAAGATGCATTTATACTCGGATTTATACTCAGCCTCTTCACAGCTCCAGCGAAGTTGAAGACGATGACGACGACGAGGACGAAACAATCGATGATGATGACGAAGACGATGGCTGTGAAGATGATGATGACGACGACGATGAGGAAATCGATCAGTGGCGGTGGTAATCAAGAGCGAAAGTGAAAGTTGAGGACCACTTGAACGGCAAAAAAAAATCACGATAATTAAAATAATGTTGTGGGAAATAAATAAATCTAAAGATGAAATGCTGTCATCCAAAAACACTCAGACGTTCAGTTACTTGGGTGTAATCGGATGCTTAATAAACGTTCAATAAACATTTCACGCTCCAATGAACATGAAAGTCCTCAACAAAAAAGAAACAAAAACAAAAACTGGAATAAAAATAATAAACAAATAAATCGATTATTTCTCCTTTTAAATGTCATTTAATGCCTCGTTTCAGTCGAGTTTTGTTGGCTCTTCGGTTGTCATGGTTACGACCTTTTCCATGACAACCGATCGCAAGATGCCCGACAGCTCCGAATGAATTCGAGATTTCATTCCATCTCCTTCAATTCCATTCAGTCACTCCGAAGGGGGTCACGTGGTCACGTGATGTGAAGATCACGTGCTTTTGAAAAAGTTATAAACCTTTTAAACATGTTGTGTACAAGCTTCCATGACATTATCAGTAAAGTGATGATGATGATGATGATGACGACGACGCCTATGATGATGATGATGGTGACGGTGGTGATGACGATGACTATGACGACGACGATGGTGGTGGTGAATTTTCTCCACAGTGGAAATGATGACATTAACATCTGTACTGGTGCCTAAAGCAATGATGATGACGATGATGACGATGACGACGATGACGACGATGATGTTTGTGATGATGATCATGATGACGATGGCGATCAATGGGGTTGCCATGGAGATGACTCCACTCAGAGGAGAAATCACACTTCAAGTGGCAGGTCTTGAAGTACGATAATCTTGACCTCGTTTTTTTTCCTTTCTTTCATTTTTGTTCAGTCATTCGATTGTTTCAACAAAAGCCATCTAACCCTAACCCTAACCCTAACCCTAACCCTTCAACCAAAAGTAAGATCATAAATATAAGAAACTTTTTAGAAAATAAATTAACCCAAATAAAATATTTTAATTAACCATTAAATAAAATTAATGTTAAAAAATATTTATAAATCAATAATTATGGGACCCTGTGGGTGGCTTTAAAAGGGATATTATGAAGCCTTGTCACGTGACCCTTCTGACCAATCAGAGGATTACGAGGCGGGCTATTTATAACCAGGTGTAATAATTAGTAATAGTAATTAAAACTAATTGAATTATGAGCTGTTGTTGATTATTAGTATTGCTATTATTGATGGTAATAATAATAATAATATTATTTTGATATAATACTAATAATAATAATACTAATAATAATACTAATAATAATACTAATAATAAATACTAATAATACTAAAGTACTGGCATGGAAATTAAATTTTAATAAATATATTAAATATTAAATAATCAAATTAAATAAATTTAATAAATACTGGCATGGAAATTAAATTTTAATAAATATATTAAATATTAAATAATCAAATTAAATAAATTGAGATTAAAAACCAGAAATTGTACTCCATAATTTCTCAATTTATTCTGCGCATCTGTCATTGAGAACATTTTCATTTTCAATTGCTTTTAAGTGCATGTTTCTCGTTAGAAACTCTTTTGTGCCTTTGCAATTAAAAATGTCCAAGTGAAATTATTATATTTATAACAAATAATATTAACAATAATAATGGACATTAATAATAATAATAATTATTATTATATTAAATATAATTATTACATAAAGTAATAATGATGTTAAAATTATAATTATATTAAATAATAATAATATTATTATTATTACACGTTGTGTACAGGCGTTCATGACATTATCGTCATCCATGGAATTGTCAGTAAATGATGATGATGATGCTGGTGGTGATGATGGTGATGGCGATGACTATGACGATAATATGATGATAATAATATTATTATTTCTTATATTATTATTATATTAATATTAATCGTTGCTGGTGGTTTTAAATGTTTCAGTTAATAAATCATTTATGAAATATCGGACGATGAGGACTACGACGAGGATGCGTAAAAAGACACTCAACAGAAATTATTTGAAACCATAAAAAATTATGAACAACGTGAATCAACAACATCTTCCTTCTGCAACGATTTGTCATGTGTTCACGTGACAATTAATAAATTTTTAAATTATATAAATTCAAAATATTATCAAATAATAAATATTTAAATTAAATAAATGCAGATATTTAAAGAATAAAGTGCTTATTATTGTTTAAATATATAATTTTATTTATTCAAAATTTTAAAATTTTAAAACAACTTTAATTAAATATTTATTAATTAATTAATAAATAAATAAATAAATGCTTGACGAATATTAAAAGTGTTTGAAATAAAATTAATTATAAATTAATATATAAATTAATTAAATTAAAATATATTTAAATAATGCAAGGCAACTTACAGCATGGGTGTGATGTCTTTGAATGTTAGGCACTTGTTCATCAACTGAAATAATACGTTTTACATTAATTTATATTATCAATAATAAACAATCAAATTATTATTATTATTTATTTATTAATATTATTATTTATTTATTTAATTAATTATTTAATTAATTAATTAATTATTTATTTATGATATTAAATTTACATTTGGTTCATTCATTTCACTAAAACAATATAAGAAATCTTGAACAAATTATGTGAAACATTTTAATTCTACTCGCCAGATGGCAGATCTTTTCTTAACTCATTCTGGTTTCAAGTAATTATTTCAATTATTTACCTTAGAGATAACGAATCATTAATAATAAATATTATTATTATCCTCGTCCTGATGATGATAACCATCATCATCGTTATCATCGTCATCATAAGTATCATTATCACGTCCAACAAGATGATGCGATGCCGCATTTCAAGTGTCAGTCACATTTAAATTGACAAAAATAATAGAAATCGATGGATTACAATTTCTTAATAAAAGTTAAATAAATTCAAATATTATCAAATATTAAATTTTTAAATTAAGTAAATGCAGATATTTAAAGAATAAAATGATTATTATTGTTTATAATTAAATTTAAATTGGTACCGATTTGTTCGCTACGACGATGATTATGGTTAAAGTGGTCAAGACTACCAACAACGGCTGGCAGACAGCAACAACAAAAGCACTGACAACAACAACAACAACATGTTGATGACAACTAGTATTATTGGCTTCATCGTCAACAAGAACAACATCACAGCAACTACTACAACAGCACAACGACTACTGCAACAACACAACTACCACAACAGCACAACAACTACAGCAATAATAGCAACAGCAGCAGATCGCAGAGCAATTCCATGCTTCTGTGACGTCATTTGACCTCCGACCCGGTCACGTGAGCATGTTCCATCGCATCTGACGGACGTTTCGCTACATTTACTCTTTATTGAAATGAACAGCGGATGGATGGATGGATGGACGGACGGACGGATGGATGGACGGACGAATTGCTAGATATTGATGCATTGATAGATATTTGTTAATTATTGCCTAACACAAATAATAATAATTCCAGATTAATGAAATGCTATTCGATATGGGATACTTTATTATATATGCTTGGACTGGGTAGGAGTGAACGAACGAACGAACGAACGATCGAATGAATGGATGGATGGATGGATGAATGAATGGATGAATGAATGAATGGATGGATTGATGAACAAACGGATGAATGAACGCAGATAAATGAGGTGCGGAATCAGAAATTGGCTTGCCAATTAACTGGGCGTGGGAATGATCGAGCGCAAAATACGACACAACTGTACAATCTTTACAACAGCAGCAACAACACAACAATTGCACAACTGCAACAAGACAACATCTCTCTGCCGTAAATCAACAACATTCAACAATAGGACGAGAATTGAAAAACATTTGTTTCATTTGGAAGTTACGAAGAAATACCTATTCGTTCTTATTGTTGATGGTGATGATGATGATGAAGATTAATATTATTATTATTATTATTATTACAATTGAAATTATTATGAACCATTGTTAAACAGAATTTTAAATAATGAATTCACGATGATGATGATGACGACAACGACGATACCATTTCCGTTTTAGAGGCATTGCCATTTTCGGGCAACTGTTGAAGGAAATACATTTAGCTGGCAATAATAATAATAATAATAATAATAATAATAATAAATTCTCAATAATATCTGGCCATTACATCGAATGTATAAAGGTCCGAGCGGCCGCCCTTCACTGCAGACTCCGAGCATCAAGATGGAATCCTCTGGCTTCAAGGAGATGCGGTGAGGGCTGCAATTCTTTCGAATCGCTGGGCCACATGATCCAGAGATGCCCGAGAACTGATGGCCCAAGGCATGAAAGACACAACGCTGTCATTAGGAATTAGAACGGGAATTACGAAAAAGGGGCTGTACTACGGTAATGGAGCCCCGTATTCCCACAGAAAAGGGACTCAAAATTCCTGATTTGTGCGCCTGGACACGTGACCTCTACATAGTGACTGATGTTGCCGTGACATCCGATGATTATGATTTAGACAAGTGTCATGAGAGCAAGGTTTCAAAGTATGACATTAAAGATGTTCATGATTGGATGTTGAGGAATGCCCCAGCCGGCGTCCAAAGAATGCTTCCGAAGATTGGCGCCTGCGTTTGCAACTGGAGAGGAGTCATGAGTGCAGAATCATACAGATTCTGGAGAGAGTGCGGCGCTTCGAAGATGAGTTTAATGTATGCTGTGCTCTCGGTCCTCAGTCACAGTTACAAAATCTGGAGGGCTCACAGGTGCCCACTTCCGAGGGCAATCGCACTTTTTCGGACTGCGAATTCTCAGTGACATTGGCAGTTGACGTTACTCGGCGCGTTCGATCGTGATTTCACCTTCTGACCGAATGTCCAGGGTGATCTCGGGCCCTAGTGCGGACACTAAACTTTGGAGAGGCCGTCGGAATATTGTTGTTTGTGTTTTGCGTGTGAGGCCGAGAAAATAAAAGGAAAAAAATAAAAAAAATAATAATAGTAATAAATTCTCAACAATATCATCTTTTTTAATCTAAGTATATTCAACACTGTATTCATGTTAAATAAACTTACCATTATTAATAATTATTAATAATTATTACTATGGGGACCACTATTATTATTATTATTATTATTATTATTATTATTATTATTATTATTATTATTATTATTATTATATATCCTGAAACACCTCTCCTTGCGTCCGAAGCAAACCTTAAATACTTAAGAGTGAAGCTCGCTTAAACGTGCAATGTTCGACTTTGTGGATGCCTAGTGGCATGGATTCTTTAAAACAATCGCCCCAAAGCGAACACAGTCATCGATTCCTTAACAATCGTTTAAAGTCTCCCTACTGAGTCTGAGATCACACCGGGACATATTTTAACCACATTCCCCAGCGCAACCATCACCAAATTCGAACCAAGCGCTACATAGAATACATAATAAATATAATAAACATATAATAATACATATAATAAACATTCGCAATCAGTTTTAATTCGTCTTCGCCAACGTTTATGCGTTTTTCGTTTGTGGAAGTTAGAGTCCGCCAGAACAGGCCTTGATAAGTTCATTATGACGTTTCTTGATGCCCCGCCAAGAGGAGTAAGACCTGGATGATATCACTCTTCTCCAGTTGCAGACAAAGTATTATATCACTACAATCTTCGAAGCTGGAATTCTCCCAGGATGATTGTTTGATATCCGAGTGTGGATGTCTTTAGATTTGTATTTTCCCATTTTGGATTAGGGGACCTCATTCAGTGGGGCTCTATCTGATAGGATTGTAAGGACGCATACTCTGGAATTTTCTTTCTGTCCACGCCACTAGATCAAGGATTCTGATACCTTTATCAATATTTACTCTTGGCTCAACCTTGGTATTATATTAGCCTTTATTATTACTATATTTTTTAATTATTATTATGTCACTGGCTGATGAATTGTCATTATCAGTGAAGCAATTTCAAAATTATTACAAAATATATTGCAATTATATCATATATTACATATGCTCCTGAAACACCTTTCCTGATGTTCGCAGCAAACCTCAAATACTTAAGAGGAAAGTTCACAACTATAGTGGGACTCGGTTCTGCGGACATCATTTTGTGGGAGCCTCGTGGCTGCAGTCGTGTAGTTGTTCATGCGTCGGTGACGTCGTCACTTGTTGGTGGTGGTCGTTGTCGATGTCGTTTTTGCCGGTGATAATCATTATCATTATTATTATTATTTTATTATTATATTATTATGTTTTATTAGCCCAGCTAGGAAATACCAAAAAAATATGGAATGATGTTGTTAATAGGTCATGATAATAATAATAACGATAATAATTTTTCAATAGTAATTTATTACTATTATATTGATAAGAATTAAATTATCAAATCGATAATATTAACCACAGTCAAAACATTTTCATATCATCCAGGTACATTCAACACTCTACTCTTGTTAAATAAAAATATTTGATTATGTTTTTATTATTATTAATAATTATTATTATGACTGGTATTATTATTATTCTATCATTTGCTGATGAATTGTAATTATCAGTGAAGCAGTTTCCAAATGACTACAACATACATTACAATACATGTTCCTGAAACACCTCTCCTTGCGTTGGACTCAAGCCTGAAATACTTAAGAGGGTAGGTCACCACCAAGCCGAGGCAGTAACTTGTTGTTTTGACACCTGGTGGTGGTTGCGTTTGGAGAGATGTCCCAACATAAAGCAAGGTCGCGGTGCTATTGTTTTTCTTTATTTTTATTTTTTTTTATTATTAGCCCAATCCAAAAATTAAAAAAAAACAATCAGTTCATAATCTGATAATCAATCGTTATTATTATTATTATTATTGTTGTTGTTGTTATTACTAACATTGTCACCAATATCATTATCAATATAATTATTACTCTACTCACCCACTGCCTCAATGAGATCAGCCAATAGAGTGGCATCCCTGAAGTCCCACTGCAGATTGTTAATGACCCTCCTATTGGTTGACCTCTCCAGGTAATGATTGGCCCAGTTGGTGTAAATCTGAATAATAATCAATCACATGACGCTGTCATTGGCTGGAAGAAAATAAAAGCTTCGGAAATTCCCATCTAATGTTTATTTAATGTTTAAAGTAGGTCAGTTAACCAGACGAAGAAGTTGTTTAAAGGGTTTGAATAACTTTCTGTTTGTTTATCGCACGTGTTTGTTATGGTTGTTAAATTAAAAATTAATTGTTGACTTTAATGTAATTATGCATATTAACATTGTTTACGTTACCATGGAGACGGCTGCTTATGTTAATCATCACAATGGTGTCGTACAATTGAAAGTATTTCATCGTTTTAAGACATCTTCTTTATCAAATCAAGCATGCTTTTTTTGCCAAACGAGGCAAGCAGGTATAAAGTCTCAATAAAAGCAATTTTAATTAATTGCAATTAATATTTTAATGTTTAATTAAATAATATTTATTTATTTAATTTACAATATTTATATTTATATTATTATTATTATTATTATTATTATTATTATAGTAATTAATTTTTAATATTTAATCAAAGCAGTGAAGAAATAATTCCAGCAAACAATCCAATGTTCACTTGATAACGAAGCCACGACGTTCGGATCAAGCTCTCATCATCATCATCATCATCATCATCATCATCATCATCATCATAATCGTCGTCGTCGTTGTCGTCATCCTCACAAAAATATTACACACGTTCGTTACCACAACAGCACGACGTAGTTCATCACCCGATATTAAGTGTAAATGGCGTTGATGAGAGCAATATAATGACGACGACGACGACGACGACGACGATGATGATGACGACGACGATGATGATGATGATGACGACGACGACGACACTATTACGACGACATGAACTATTAGTGTCGATAGTGATGGGGAAAACCATATGAAACCATGGATGTGTGCCATACTCACAGAGAGATACACTTAAACCCCGACAAAGCACCACCTGAGATACAACGATTTAAGATGAACTATTTCAAGAACACGAAGATCAATCTTTTCTTATCGAATGCTTTAACGTTAATATAAAATATGCCCAAAAATAGATTGCAAATTAATTGACAATTTTCTGACCAAATTATTAACAAAATGTAATAATTTAACAATCTTTATCAGCAGCATTACCAGTAACAATGGTCAAAAGCATTATTCGATTAATGTCATCAACATCATCATCACAATTACCATCATCATCATCATCACCATCATCATCATCATCACCATCACCATCACAATCACCATCATCGTCATCGATGTCATCAATTTTAAGTTGTGGAAGCAAAAGAGTTCAACTGGATCCAAAGCAGAGGATGAAAACAAAAATGACAAAAGGTTCAACGTCACCAACGTCTGACGAGGAACTGTTCCAGAAAGAGATTTTAAAAATGTTTATCATCGTTGTTTTTATTTTGTTTTACGACATGGCTGATATTCCATCATCGTCGTCGTCTTCATCATCATCCTCCTCTTCCTCAGTATCATCATCATCATCATCATCATCATCATCATCGTCGTCGTCGTCGTCGTCATCATCATCATCATCATCGTCATCATCCTCCTCTTCCTCAGTATCATCATCATCATCATCATCATCATCATCACCCCACCACCTCCCACAAGTAAACATAGCGGATGAATGATGACCACCGGTGCCTAATCATCGTCCAACGTTGATAAACTACTCTTCGACGTTGTTGTTGTTGTTGTTGCTATCGTCGTTGCCAAGCAACAGTTGCCATGGAAACGTGGAGTTTGTTTATAACACCTTTGTTCTTTAACATGAGAATTAAAGGCATCCAAGTCTGGGCGCTGCTCCGAGAATAGAATGAAGACGACGACGATGATGGTGATGATGGTTGCCATGACGACGACGACGACAACAACGTTGATGCGGAAAATAGATGCAATCCATAAAAACCCAATACAGGATGAGCCCTCTCGTGTTCTATAAATAAACAAGGAGCCAAGAAAACATTCCATATATGAGGACGAATGAAAGAATGGATTTATGGACAGATGGATGGATGGATGGTTGGATGGATGGATGGATGGATGGACGGATGGACGGATGGATGAACAATAGATATAAAGATGAAAGAATATAAATTTTACAGAAAGGCCTTAACAGAAAGTCTGAATGAATTATAATTAATAAATTATCATTTAACATGATATTACATTAAGTACCTAACAAAAGTATGACTTCCATATTGGCAGCAGTGAAAATCGTGCTGTTGTTGTTGTTGTTGTTGTTGAAGCGTTTATGAGTCACCATGGAAACGACGTTAAGAAGAGAAATATTCTTTGCGCGGGTTCAAGATGTTAGTCACTCGGTTGGTGATTATTCTGCTAAGGATGAGTCATCGATTGTGACGACGATGACGACTATGATGATGGTGACGACGACTATGATGATGGTGACGATGACGACTATGATGATGATGACGATGACGACTATGATGATGATGGTGACCTAATGTATGCAGGACGGTGACGCAGGTGAGGCGTAAACATCTCCACAGAACTGAACCACGGTCCGAAAGACCGGGAGCGGACGTTTTGTGCGCGCTTCACGGGTGGTCCTGGTCACGTGACCGCCACGTGATCTCCCAGGTGGTCCCAGAGCTGAGCAACACCGTGAATATCTATGCCTTGGACAGCCCAAGCAGTGTAATGATGATGGCGACGACGACGACGACGACGATGATGGTGGTGGTAAGGATGATGACTATGATGATTAAGTTTACAGTGCTTAGCGTTCATTGATTAAAGGATCGCACTTCAATCGCGATTCAATCCTTCAACCGAGAGTTTCATTCTTTCTCTTACTTTCCATTCTTCCTGGCATTTCTAACCGCTCTTGAAGCAGACGCCAATTTACGTTAGCGGCCAATACCGAGAATAAACACACGTGTGTACCTAGCCATAAACAAGCGTATACAACATTTGTACGCAATATTTGTACATTCACCGTGAGGTCCACAGATATATTTGCTGATACATACACAGATACATTCACTGATACATAAAAACTAAAAACTATAATAAAAAACTTTTTTTAAAAAATTTGAGAAATCGTTTAATTGTTGAGATGTTGAGAGGACGATGAATGAGGAGTCTGTCGTTGTGATAGTGATATGCTTGAGCAAAGTATGCATAAATAATACGATATCACAATATAAATATTACAATATCACTTATAATATCATCTCTAATATTATTCATAATACCATCCACAAATTGACAACAGTGGAATTTTTAATGATCCTGGAGTGGAGACCAAAAAAAAAAGATGTCATCCGTAATAAATTTTGAATAAATTTATGGATCCGATGTCGACCGAGAGTCACGGGTCAAAGTTCAAAGGGTCAGCAGGGGAAGAGCTGCCCTTCGATAACATCTCAGAAACAATTGGCGATGGGCGTGTCCAAAAAGGGCAGGGTGTTCTTTGGCAAACCGACGACCTCAGATAAGCTTCAAAGGCAGACCAAAGAACTAAAGGCGATCTGCCAAATTGGACGATAATAGGAATACGTAATTGAATCTTTGTTCAATGAAATATTTAGCGCTACCCGAGGGAAGGTGATTGCTCGATGAAATTTCCGTTCAAACATTCATGACGTCATCGTCCGTGCGATGGTTACCACGGCAACCAAAGAGACATTAGCCTCAGATAATATCATCATCATCAGATGCTTAGTACGGATGGTCATACGATCACCATTGCTTCGTGACACGACAATGCTCGTTCTCGCCTCTATCATCATCGTCGTCGTCATCATCATCATCATCCCATCATCATCATCCCATCATCATCATCATCATCATCATCATCATCCCATCATCATCATCATCATCATCATCATCATCATCATCATCGCCATCACCATCATTCCTATCTTTCCTCCAGGGAAGAATCTTCACGGTTGTTGAAAGACAGGAACACATGGAAATGATCGCTTGGAGTTAAAAGTCACGTGGATGGTGAGTCACAAATCATCATCGTTGTCGTCATCGTCATCATTTTTAGCATCGTTATCATCACCATTGCCGTCCCGACATCATCATCATCATCATCATCATGACTCTTTTATGTTTCCCATCTTTGCTGTTGATGCTTCGCCTAAAATCCTTCTAAGTGCACGAGGCGTCTGTTTCAACTCTTTAATTAGGCTTAATAATATTATTATTATTATTATTTATATTATTATTAATATTATTATTAATATTATTATTATTAATATTATTATTATTGTTTATATTATTATATTATTATTATTTATCCTATTTATGATTTTGTGTTGGTGATAAATTTATAATTTTAAAATAATATTTACTAAGATGTACACAATGTGCTGATAACTGAAATGATGTTCGCATTATTTATTTTTATGTAAAACATAAAGTCTTCAGACAGAAATTCATGTTTTAATAACGACATGAAAATAATATATGTTAATAATAACAATAATAATAATAATAATAATGATGATGATAATAATAATAATAATTTATTTTAATTATTAAAATTGTTAATCAAATTAATTGCCTAAGTGGAAAGGGAATATTGCCATCGATTGGAAACCAACTGAAATTGGAAACCAAAGAATCGCAACGTACCCGACATTAAAAGGGAACGATGGAAGCAAAGATACGCAATAAACGAAGAACTAATAGCGCGAGATTAAAGGGGTTCAGTGGCGATGATGCCATTAGGATGCTTATTATCGCCCACCGAACGAACGACGCCGCGACAACCGAAATCTCATTAAGAGAATAATTAATTAGACTTTTGCAATTACGTCGAATTACCTGCGAAATATGTTCAATTAAAACATCAATTATGCAAACAATTTAACAATAAAAATAAATAAATAAATAAATTAGTAAAGCATAGGATGATAAATAATAAACAATTGGACAGTGACGAATGCGATTGGTTCTTTCCTTTATAATTATAATTGCATTCTGAGGACGTGATGGATGAGTTCGACACGTGCTTGGAGACGCAGTGGCGGAAAGTCATCCTCGTCGTCATCCTCACCGCCGCCCACGCATCATGATCATGATCATCACCATTATCAATACATAAAATTAGCAGCAGACTTTCGTTTATAAGCGGAAGAGCCAGACATCATCATCATCATCATCGTCGTCGTCGTCATCGTCGCCATCACCACCATCGTCGTCGTCGCCATCGTCGCCAACGCCACGAATATATCACCGTCGAAAACAACCAGGCATTCTTTCCAGGAGAGGAAGGACCGCTGGAACAATAGGCTGAAAGGGATTCCAGCCAAGAGCAATCAATACTCCTCTACGCTTTCGAACCTCCGTGCAGCTCCCGTCTTTTAAGTCTCAATTGTTACTTCATCATCACTGAAATCGTTCCATCTTGAAATTCATTTCCTTCGAAATCGTTTCTTACATTTCAGTTGATATCTTACTAACCATTTATTTCTTATAATTCAACATAAGAGGTATAATTTATTATAATAATAAGGTCTATAAAATGATTGATTGATTGATTGATTGATTGATTGATTGATTGATTGATTGATTGATTGATTGATTGATTGATTGATTGATTGATTGATTGATTGATACAATACGAGACGTTTTGATATGATACTCAGACTTTGATATTCTTTCGGATTCGTGACTAGTTTCAAGTTGTCACCAGGTGCAACAAAACATCTAAACTCGTCTGCAATTTCCCGCTTCCTTTGACATCTGAGGTCAATGAGTCCAAATCCTAGCCTGCTGGCAAATATATATAACTAACGTCAATGACTTATTGTTTTTAACGTAAGTAAACATTATTATTATTAAAAAATAATAATAATTTATTATCAGATTACGAACTAGTTATGAGATTTTTTGACTGGTCTAATAAAAAAGCAATAATAATATAAATGATAACTTCACGACTTTGTAAACGTTGGAACAGCTCTCCAGGTGAAACTGCCACCTGGCGTCCACAATTAGTTGCGCAATGACCCGGCTTTGGGGTATGAACCTCTTAAGTTTTTGAGGTTTGCTTCGAACACAAGGAGAGGTGTTTCAGGAACATGTATTGCAATGTATGTTATAGTCATTTGGAAATTGCTGATAATGGCAATTCATCGGCAAGTGATATGATGATGATGATAATAATATTAATAATAATAATAATAATAATAATAACAATAATAATAATAATAATAATAATAATAATAATAATAATAAATTTATTAATAATAATTGCACCAGCCATAGTAATAGTTATTAATAATGGTAAATAATTTCATTTAACGTGAGCACAGTGTTGAATGTTATATATTATGAACAGAATTATTATTGAGAATTTGTTACTATTAATATTATTATTAATATTATTATTATTATTATTGTTGTTGTTATTGCTGTTGTTGTTGTTTTGTTTTTGCTGCTACAATTTAGTCAACAATATATTATATTATATTATATTATATTATATTATATTATATTATATTATATTATATTATATTATATTATATTATATTATATTATATTATATTATATTATATTATATTATATTATATTATATTATATTATATTATATTATATTATATTATATTATTCATCTTAAGAACTTCAATTAACTGATTCAATGCGATCAATCTAATTATTACTTGTTAAAGATGACGACGACGACGACGATGGTGTTTTAGCGATAGCGATGATGATGATGATAGTTATCTTGAGGGAAATTTTAAATGACCTCGAAAACTAATGGCCAATCATTCCCTCTGGAAACACAGCAACACCACTACCACCACCAACTACAACAACACCAATACCAACAACAACAACAACATCATCATCATCATCATCAACAGGTGTTTGAGAAACCAAAGAATTCGGAATTCTCCATCCTAGAACAGGTTCAGATAATTTGGTTAATTACGGGGCCTAATGGTAACTGATGACTCATTAATAACATGGATGACTCAGGTAACCAGGACCTATATTTTCACAACACGCCCTCGGGTCGACCCGTCTCCATGGAGATGGGCTGCCATGGTATCCGGGTTGACGCCATCAGACGCGCTGTGTCGATTTTCTTTCCTAATGGATCTTTCTGAGACAAGGTCATCTCTTCTTCCGGTCCCTTTTTGGAAAGCTGGTTTCAAGGTCATGTGAAGGTCGTGTTGACGAAGAAAATGTTTTATGATAGAAATTCGTTGTTAAAGGATTTTGTAAGAAAATCTTTGGCGTCAAAGTTAATTAATTAAGAGATTGGTGGATGAAGGGAAAATATCCGCTTTCTCATCATCATCATCGTCGTCGTCGTCATCATCACTGCCATCATCACTGTCTGTATCGCCATCGTCGTTTTCCTAATCATATTCAGCGTTCTCCCAATATCAATCTTAGTTGTTTCAGTACTTGCAAAGGTATCTGGTAATCATTTACAGAAGCTTGCATAATTATTCATTCATCCTTCCAATCCATCACTCCGGAGCCGCGTTTCTCGTCTGCTCATGAAAGTTCCTTGATTTGTTCTCGCATCCATTCATCTCCTTATCAGTCTTCCGTTCGGTTATCCACCCATTCGTCTATCTGTCAGTCCATCCGTCTACCCGTTCATTCGTTCGTTCCTTTCTATTATTCATCCATCCATCTGCATGTCTGTCCGTCCATCCATCCATTCATCAATCCATCCATCAATTCATCCATCAATTCATCTATCAATTCATCCATCCATCCATTCATCAATTCATCCATCAATTCATCCATCAATTCATCTAATCATTTATTTATCTGGCACGTCCAGGATCAACTTAAACTACCACGTTTAAGATTGAATGGGAACCCACACGAAGGTCATTGATCCTACCATCCATTCATCAGTCTGTCTATCTATCCTTCCACCCACCCATTCTTCCATCTATCAATCAATCCATCTGTCTGTCCATAACCACATCCTAATCCAGGAACTTGACCCCAATTGGCCCACACAATCAGGTTGAATTAAAGTTTAATTCTGAAACAAGCCAACAATCAACGTCAATCATTTAATGTCCTTCAATTCCCGCCTTTCTCCATCAATCAATTGAAACGTCTGCCACCAAAGAAACCTGCATTATCCAGGTCTTCACTCCGACGTGGAAAGCATGGAGCGTGGAATTAATTTTATTCTAGGATTTATTGAACACTAAATTTTAAATATTAAATATAAAATGGAAATATAAAGATTTATGTTGCCTTAATGTCGTGGCCCTTGAATAATAAATATAATAATATAATGAATATATATGCGTAACTTAAACTTGCTCATACACGGCAATATTAATAATAATGTCCAAAATGTAGACTGATGTTGCTACAACGTTATAATAATAATAATAATAATAATAATAATAATAATAATAATAATAATAATAATAATAATAATAATAATAATAATAATAATAATAATAATAATAATAATAATAATAATAATAATAATAATAATAATAATAATAATAATAATAATCATAATAATTAATATAATACCAATAAATTATCAATGATGTCTTTTTTTCATACCATAAAACATTCATCACCGTACTCCAGTTAATTAAAAATATTTACCATTATTACTATGGATGTTGCTATTATTATTATTATTATTATTATATCATTATTTTATCATTATTATATCACTTGCCGATGAATTGTCATTATCAGCAGTTTCAAAATGACTGGAACATAAATAAAGTCAAAATCTCACTACTATGCCACCCGTCGGGACCGAGTTAGGGTTAGGGTCATAGTGGCATAGTAACGAGGGTTTGTAAAACGGCCTTTTTTTATCAAATAAAAACGGCTTTATTTTCCCAAGTTACCCATCAGCTCAGTCTAAAGCTCTCAAAATCGTTGGCTGCCGCATCTTCTTTAGATTATCTCGTTGTCTAGCCGATCGCACGCATGCATCACAACAGACTTGCGAATCCACCGCTCCGGCTTCGCCCTGCACTGTATTGAACGTGATGCCGTGGCGTTTCTTGAAATTGTCCAGCCAACCGTCGCTCTCCTTGAAGTCCGGGATATGCATCAGCTCGGTCAGTTTCATTGCCTTCACCTTCATCAGATCGCCGCTGACAGGAAGATTCTGTCCTCTTGCTTGCTTCAGCCACATCCGCATTCCCTCATCGAGCTTCGGGTAGTAAGCTTGCGTCAGTTTTCTGCGCTTCGATGGAACTCCAGCTTTGATTGAAGCCTCGATTGCATTCTTCTTGCTGAGAATGCCTTTAATGGTGGTTCCCTTAACTTCGATGCCCCATTTCTTGCTAATCTCCCTGGCCATCTTGGAATGATTCGGCTCCTTCTTCACGGCATCGACAATCTTCTCCTTCAGCGTAAAATCGGTTCGCTAGCGTTTCTGAGCTGACATTTGCTAATCTTCACTCCAATTCGCAAATCTCACATAAAATCTCGATATTCACTTTCATTCCTATTTATACTCCCAGTCAACTTTGCCCATTCTACCAATCAAATTCCATGGAATGTTCCATCACTTTTCTTAATCATCCCTCACCAACAATTCCTGGGTAAGTATTAATCTAATCAAGTATTTTAAAAATGTCTCTTAATTACTTCCCCGACTGGGAATATGTCCTTCAATGTATGGGTTAGATAAACATTGTCAGGAACCTGGTGGCATAGTAGCGAGGGTTGGCGTGGCATAGTAAATTTATTTTTTATTGAATATTGTCGGGACTGAGCATAAGTGGCATAATAGCGAGATTTGAGTGTATATGTTACTGAAACACCTCTCCTTGCGTTCGAAGCAAACCTCAAATACTTAAGAAGTTTGTACTCCAAACCTTGCTACAACGGCATCAATTTGTGGGTGCCGGGTGGCAGCTTCGCTTGGAAAGCTGTTCTAGCGCTTGCAACGTTGTGATGTTATTAATTACGATATTATTATTGGGTTTATTGAACAGTGAGGTTTAAATATTAAATGTAACATGGAAATATAATGATTTACGTTACCCTCTTGCTCAGGTAATATTAAAAAAATTATGTCAAAAATGTTGGGTGATGTTACTATGTTGTAATATTATATTAATATTATTATAATATATTATAAATATTTAATAAATATATTATAATAAATATTATTATTATTGTTATTAGTAAGAATAATAATTATAATTACAATTTGTGTTACAAAATATTATCGGAAAGTTCATAAAAGCTGTTTTTCGTTATTTTGAAACGAAATTATGCCGAGACTGAGAAGTGCCAAGGAAACCAATCGCGAAAGCGGCCGAACCTCTTGGATTTCACCTGTGCGAAAGTAGTTAAAGGCAAGCGATGAATATCTGAAGAAATTTGTTGAAGGAATTCAAAGCACACGAAAGGCCAGTTCAAAAGTCTTATTAAAGATATCGATTGAAAACGACTGATACTTTATGCGAAACGATCAGAGACCAAGGAATGCAAATAAATGTTCTGCAACAGAACTTGAAGGAATTAGGCAAAGTATCCTTCCAAAAGCTGGAAGAAAATAAAGAAGAAACGAAACAATGGAGAAGTCTGTTTCAAAACAATGTCGAAACTCTCATAACTGATGTGGGAA
>CM067526.1:10115128-10122628 GCA_034509925.1 Hirudinaria manillensis | reverse complement strand
TCATCATCGTCCAATCATAAATACAAATATAAATACAAATGTTTAACATTAAACGACGGTTAACGTCCAAATTTGGTGATGATGATGATGATGATGATTACACCGATGACGACGAAGATGGTGACAAAACTGAAGGCGGTTCATTACGCTATAAACAATTATAAATTTGTCACTCGTTAAGGTTTAATGTGATTTAAATTTAATTTTACTTTAAATTCTAAGAAAATAAAGATAAAAATTCATTAAAACAAGAGGAGATTAATCATCGTCATCATCGTCATCATCATCACTGAACATTTGTGACTAAGGATGTGTTTTACGAAGAACTATTTTCATATTTTTCTCGATGCTGGTCTTACTTTCACTCCGAAAAGATGATGATGACGACGACGACGATGATGATGATGATGACGATGGCAAGGATGAAGACCATGACTTTTAATGGTGAGGATGATGATGATGATGATGATGATGACCACGGTTATTGCAATGACGACGATCATTAACGAGGTCATTTTCAACAATTTTGCTTCAGTCATAATCCATAATCAACAATAATTCATCTTCGTCGTCATCGTCATCATAATAACCCTAACAATCAGCATCATCATCATCAAAGACCATCACAATCATCATCATCATCATCATCACCTCTATGTGTTGTGTGAGGACTTTCAACTTCTCAGCCTCGTCCAGTTCTTTGGAAGTGACCTTGACTGCTTTCTTGGGAGTGTTTTTTATTTCAACCGTTACGTAGGCATCGCCGTAGGTGTGTTGTTGTTGTTGTTGATGTTGTTGTTGTTGTTGTTGTTGTTGATGTTGTTGTTGGAGTTGTTGTTGTTGTTTGTTGCCGGGAGATGCTTGTCGTTGTCGTGGAAGAAGTTGCGGAGTTTGAGGTTTCATGGATTGTGTTGTTGTTGTTGTTGTTGGTACTTTCATTGTACTAGACTCTCCCTGTAATAGTTAATCGTGAATATTCATGCGACGGTGACGATGATGACGACGACGACGATGATATTATTTTGTTGATGACAAGAGTTGATTGCTATAATGATAACGCAATGATAGGATATGATTGTTACGTTCGGAATAAATGAACCAATGAATTGAAAAGCAGTCATCGTCGGCGTCGTCATCATTATTATTACACTAAAGCTCATTTGTGATAAGGATTAAGGTGAATAAAATAATTAATAAATAGGCATAAATATTATAATAATTCTGACTGCCCGAGTTACCAAGATAATCGCATGCCATTAATCATCATCATCACCATCATCATCATTATCACCATCATTATCATCATCATCATCGTTATCATCTTCACCATCACATTGTGACCGACGTCTGAATGGGTCTGACATTGAAATGTCTCAGACTTTATTTTTTAATCTAAAGAAAGACGTCATTTTTGGGGAGATTTTTTGAGATTTTGTGATTAATTCAAGGAAATTAAAGGCTTGTCATTCAACTATTTATGCCTTCAAATGTTCAGCGCGCAGGTATTTTTATATATTCTGAATGTCGTGATGATTATCATGATCAATGGCGAATCAATTACACCAGGAGTGTCCAAACTGCAGCCCGCGGGCCAACTACGTCCCGCTATCCATTTTTATTTGGCCCGCGGCAAATTAAAAAAAAACAAACCATAATATGGCCCTCACATGAAACCATACAACTACATACGACTACAACTGACAACACTCTCAATCTTAATTCACCTCGAGTGAATGTGGCCCTACTGAATATGGATTTTGGCCCGCATTTGGCCCAAGGAGAAAGAAGTTTGGACACTCCTTCTTTACAACGAGGCTTTCAACGAGGCATAAATTTTAAAATTTGGTGGGAAATTCGAAAAAACCCGGTTGCGAGAATGTTACCAAAGAACCAGGTGAAATGTCATTTCTTGACTGAATGAATAATTATTTATTGATAAATAAATAAATAAATTCTTAAAATGATGAAATAATTTGTAAAATATTTATAAAATATTTGGACAATTATTCAATAGAATGACAACCTCTCGTCTGTCTCTCTTCATCTCGGTCTGCCTTGCTTGTCTGCTTTCAACGAAACTGAAACTCTGGGGAATTCCAGACCTCTGATGGGAAAATCCCGCTTGTGTGCCGTCCATGTCAAAATTAAGCCGTTGTTGTTGCTGTTGGTGATGATGATGATGCTGGAGTGATTGATAGTTGTGCTGCTGCTGTTGTTGTTGTTGCTGCTGTTGTTGATGGTGTTGTTGTTGTTGTTGGAAGGTTGATCTCGGAGTTGGGGGGAGGAGTCTGGATTGCTTTTGGGGAGGAAGTGATGACATCTTTGATGATGATGATGACGATGATGATGCAGTCATAAGTGAATAGGAACTGCTTATAAGGAAGTTTCGATGTAGTCGACTATGATGCTGTGCTAGTTACGAGGGCAATGATGATAGAGACGACGATGACGACGACGACGAAGACGGTGGTGATGATGATGATGACGATGTTCTTTAGCCCATCTCAGACTAAGATGGAAACTCTTTTAGTGAATCTTCAATTCATTCAGGAACGAATGAATTTGGAGCTCATTTGCATTCTGGGTCTGTGGACAATAAAATGTCATCAACTGATTCGGTTTATTAATGGATCTCATGGGATACTCATCCATCAGTGCTTCCATCCTTGCATCCATCTATTCATCCACCCCTTCATTCATCCATCCATCCATCTATAAACCCGAAAAGCGGTAACCAATCTGGCAAGCATTGATTGCACCACCACAGCAGTACCATCTTCTTCATCATCGTCACCATCGCCATCATCATCATCATCATCACCACTATCGCCATCATCATAGCAACCTCTCTAGTGACCCCGCTTCAATCTCCATAATTAGCACCGCGGCCCAGCAACATGACGGTAGTCATGGCAACGGCCAGTTGTTGTTGTAAATAAATTCTCATCGAAAGTTTTGTACGAAGTCAAGGATGAAAGTGCGCATGCGCAGGATTCCATTCCAACGTCCGGTTGCTCGCGATAAGAGTTGTCCTTGATAGTGATTAATAATAATAATAATAATAATAATAATAATAATAATAATAATAATAATAATAATAATAATAATAATAATAATAATAATAATAATAATAATATTAATTGCATAATATTAGTAAACATTAAAATAAGATAACAATAATAATTACGGAAATGTTTCGGAAATGAAAGAAATAGTTGCGGACACTGGTGAGAGCGCGTAATCACGTGACATAATTACGTCAATATTTAATAATTAATATTATTATTAATTAGAATCTAATTATTATTCATTAAAAGGGCCACTGGGCTGTTGCAATGGAGGTGTGTAAAATTGCATAACTTAATTTGCATAACACGATGACATTCATGTGACGGCAATTTCAACGCGAATTTTATAAGAGCATCGTTGTGATGATGATGATGACGATGATGATGATGATGATGTTGATGATGACGACGACGACGACGTTGATGATTTTTATCTAATTCATAACTATGTTCATCAGAATTACCTTAGGAATATTTTTGTTTGTTTGAAGGAATTAAGTGGTACAATTTATCATTGGTAATGGATTTCTTGATATCATTTATTGGCATCCAACCTTCCATCCATCCATCCATCCATCCATCCATCCTTCCATCCATCCATCCATCCATCCATCCATCCATCCATCCATCCATCCATCCATCCATCCATCCATCCATCCATCCATCCATCCATCCATCCATCCATCCATCCATCCATCCATCCATCCATCCATCCATCCATCCATCCATCCATCCATCCATCCATCCATCCATCCATCCATCCATCCATCCATCCATCCATCCATCCATCCATCCATCCATCCATCCATCCATCCATCCATCCATCCATCCATCCATCCATCCATCCATCCATCCATCCATCCATCCATCCATCCATCCATCCATCCATCCATCCATCCATCTGTCCGTCCATTCTTCCGTCCATCCGAGCGATGGCTTTAATTTCGGTACATCCGGTTTTCAGGCTCAAGAAATTCAGTTGGTATTTTTGGTGCGGAAATAATTTTATTTCCTCAATTTGATTATATCGAGAAGAGAATGAATGAACAAGAATAAAATAAATGAATGAATGAATGATTAAATGATGACGTAATCGTCGTTTGCAACGATATCGATATCAACCTTTCAATCTTAATTTGTTCAATGTATCATCAACAAATTGATGACCTTCGATCATTATCATTGCTCATATTACATACTCAATCAAGACCTCTTCCATCCCATCATCGTCATCATCACCACCACCATCATCATCATCATCATCATCATCATCATCCTTCCATATGAGTAACCTTTTTTTTTCTGTTAAATTCCAAAACTCCGAAATTAATTTCTTGAAGCAATGGTTTAAAATTTAAAAACTTCGCGTTCAAAAACATAAAAATGTTATGTTGTTTGTTATAATTTAATAATAACTTTATACCTTTATCGTCATTATAAAGGGTGGAAGAATGGATGGATGGATGAACGGTTGGACGGACGGATGGTTGGATGGATGAAGGGTTGGACGGACGGATGGATGGATAGATTAAGCAACACTAACAGATGGGTATATAGAAAGATTTAGTAGTATTTCCGCTCCTACAAAGCTCCGTACATTGATGACATTGTGAGTCCATAACTTCGTTTACTTCAAGTCGTCTGCCAAATCAAGTTTCCTTCGCGCCTCCTGTCGGCAAATTTCTTTTTTTTTTCATGTCCGTCAATGGATTGTAGACTTGTTGGCAACCATGGGATTTCTAATGTACCGGACGACCTTGACCAGTATCGGTTAATAATAATAATAATAATAATAATAATAAAAAAAGTAAATAAAATTAAAAAAAATAATGCAATTATTGTAGAATTTCGTTGTCAGATATAAACACTGCATAATTATGATTAATAGTATTATAAATTAATTTAGAAAATATCTTCCCATGCAATTACAGCAAATGATTCTTTTGCTAATAAATTATTCGTCCATTATAATCCACAAAGCAAGAAAAAGTTGGAATGTAGATGAAAGGTGATTCATGTTATTATTATTACTACTATTATTATAATTCTTACGATTATTATTATTATTGTTGTTATTATTATTATTGATATTATTATTATTATTATTATTATTATTGTTATTATTATTCTTATTATTATTGTTGTTGTTGTTGTTGTTGTTGTTGTTGTTGTTGTTATTATTATTATTATTGTTATCATTATCATCATCATTATCATTACTATTATTAGTCACGTGCATCGTGTTAGTAACTCATTGAATGCTTGGTTACATTACGAACATTTACCTCAGCCAAAGTGCATGCATCAGCACAGCATTAAGTTACTTGGAAGTGTGCATTACATCATCATCATCGTCGTCGTCGTCATCATCATCAGCGTCATCCACGCCATTATCATCTGCATCGTCGTCATCATAATCATCATCAGTAGCATCATCATCGTCATCATCAACAGCAATTGCACAATAATAAGGTACATGAAAACATGGAAAAGCAGCTTAAGATACGAATAGAAATTTCTCCCAAGCATAAAACAATTGAATATATTATATATTGCATATATTATATATTATACATTGTATATATATATATTATTTCTATCTATTACAATTAATTTAATTTCATGTAATTTTATCGGAATTAAGCTATTTGCGTATAATTTTATTTTAATTTCATTGGAATATTCTCTCGAATAGTGATTCTAAACTGCTGGGATTTGCCTTCCATTGCTGGGTTCAGACTAAGGATGTTGCTGCTGTTGTGTTGTTGTTGTTGCGTTGCTGTTGCATTGTTGTTGTTGTGGCGTGCGATAATCTTCCTGTTGCTGATGTCGTCGTAAATTGGAGCCTTGTTAAAATTGTTTTGTATGTTTAATGTTTGTTTGAGTCCATGAAAGTTGTCCACGTTTGCATTAAAATTTGTGGAATTCAAATTTATGGCTTCATTCGCATAAAGTTGTTTGAACAAAATTAATCAGCAATGACTCGGATTTCAAGACCTCCGCAAGCCGTTCATTCATTCATTCACTCGCTCACTCATTCATTTAATCATTATTCATTCATTCATTCATTCATTAACTTAGTCCCTCACTCATCCATCCATACGTCCATCCGTCCGTCCGTTCGTTCATTCGTTTACTCAACCATCCATCCATCCATCCATCCATCCATCCTCAAAGAGGACCCTGGTATCAGGGCTTGAAAGGCATTCAATACGTCACCATGACAACAATCGTTGGTTGGTGCCAACGACGTGTTGTCATTCGAACAGGAAGTTCTCATGATGATGATGATGACGATGATGATGATGACGATGACGATGACGATGACGATGACGATGACGATGACGATGGCGATGGCGATGGCGATGGCGATGGCGATGGCGATGGCGATGGCGATGATGATGATGATGATGATGACGATGACGATGACGATGACGATGATGATGATGACTTATTGTTGTGTCATTTCGAAAGTAATTGAAAAGTTATTACTTTTAAATCATACTATTATTATTATTATTATTATTATTATTATTATTATTATTATTATATCAAAGTATATCATAATACATATATTAATAGTATATATATAAAATGATATATTATGTAATATGAATATTATCATTATTATTCATTGCGTGTTATAAATATTTCATTAATAATAAATGTAATTATTAACATTCACAAATGACTCGTTTTGTGAGTGCAGCTGAAATTAAAATCAGAATTTCTGAATTTAAATGTTTAATTGAAACAATTGCAAATGTTGATTAATCTCAATTAAGTTACAAAATAAAGTAAGGTGATGATAACAATCCCAACAACCATAACAACCATAGCAACAACAGGCCCAACAACCTCAACAATAACAATAACAACAACAACAGCCATAAGAAATAATTTCTCAGGCATTGAAATCGTGACTTTGAATTTTCAATTGACAGGATATGAGTTTCTATGCGTTCCTTTGCAAAGTTTAATTTATGAATTTATATAATTTATTTATTTATTTATTTATTTAATTTATATATTTATTTATTTAACTTATATGTTTCAACGAATGAGATCCACATTTAATATTGATGAATTATTAAATTAGTTGGACATTTTAATATGCATTTAATATAAATGAAAATATTTTCTCGAAATAGTAAATAAATATTTTTATTTTAAATACTGTCGACATTTTAACGTCATAAAAACGTCATGGACGGGATTCTATTGTTGGACTAATCAATAGATGGATGGAAAGATGGACTTGTAAGCAGATAGATTGATGAACAGATGGATGGATGGATGAATGGACAGATGGAAAGATGGACGGATGGATAAGCAGATGGGTGGATGGATGGACAGATGGGTGAAGAAATAAAAATGACAAAACAATTGAATTAGCATAGCGATGCGTGAGGGGAATTCTACGAGCCTTCGT
>CM067526.1:10057628-10110128 GCA_034509925.1 Hirudinaria manillensis | reverse complement strand
ATTCAAAAACCCCAAAAGCCGTATTTTTCTGAGGCGTCAAATGTCATCCTCCTCCTGGTCGTTTGTAGTCCACCGGTTTTTAAATCCACGACTCTTAATGGGTTAAAAGCACTTGTCAAAAACACGCATTCGAGACATTTTAATTTTAATCTTTCGGTTTTTAATTTTAATTTTTAAAATGTTTTCACGGAAATTTTTGAACAAGTAAATATTTCTTTGTGGATTAGCGCTGAATGTGGACAAATAATTGTGCTATTATTATTATTATTATTGTTACTAAAGATTGCTATTATTGTTATTGTTATTATTGTTATTATTATTATTATTATTATTATTATTATTTTGCTTGTAATACTAAATATGTTAATTATTATTTTTAAGTGATTGATGTTATTTAAACCGATAGCGTTTTAGCTTTATTATTTATACTTCGTATAATGTGTTTTTATTATTATTATTATTGTTGTTGTTGTTGTTATTATTATTATTATTATTATTATTATTATTATTATTATTATTATTATTATTATTATTGTTACTAAAGATTGCTATTATTGTTATTGTTATTATTATTATTATTATTATTATTTTTATTATTGTTATGATTATTTTTTTGCTTGTAATACTAAATATGTTAATTATTATTTTTAAGTGATTGATGTTATTTAAACCGATAGCGTTTTAGCTTTATTATTTATACTTCGTATAATGTGTTTTTATTATTATTATTATTATTGTTGTTGTTGTTGTTATTATTATTATTATTATTATTATTATTATTATTATTATTATTATTATTATTATTATTATTGTTACTAAAGATTGCTATTATTGTTATTGTTATTATTATTATTATTATTATTATTATTATTTTGCTTGTAATACTAAATATGTTAATTATTATTTTTAAGTGATTGATGTTATTTAAACCGATAGCGTTTTAGCTTTATTATTTATACTTCGTATAATGTGTTTTTATTATTATTATTATTATTGTTGTTGTTGTTGTTATTATTATTATTATTATTATTATTATTATTATTATTATTATTATATTATTATTATTTTGCTGCTAAATGTAGATTTTTAGCGCAAATACATTCTTCATAAAGGAAAACACTTTGCTTTGATAACGATGGAATTTTTGGCGGTAGTTTTTGAATTCGTTGTCTAACAGGTTGTTTATTGTTATTATTTGTGTTATTATTATTATTGTTATTGTTATTATTATGACTATAGTTATGATTATTGTTATTGTTGTAGTGATTATAATTATGATTAATCTCATTGGTTGCCAACGTTGATTTCAATAATATTATAATTTAACAATGCCATTTGCAAGCCATTTTATTTCTAAAATTAGTCCGACATAACTTGATTCAAATCCTCATCAACATCAATTATAGTAATCAGTATTATTATAATAATACTAATACTAATAATAATAATGATTGTTAATACTTGTTTAATTTTTATTTGTTTATGATAATAAATGAATGGTTGTCTTGGATTGAGGTCATAATTTGAAACGGACGGACAAGATTGGTTGCACGTTGCCCGCCGAATTTGAAGACACCTTGAGTCATTAACGAGAATTTGAAACATTTAAAATGAATTTATTTCTAATTCATCGAATTATAATAAATTATCAATAATAATTTAGATTTATGCCGGACTGGATCATCATGCTTTAGCACTATTACTATCACGGAAGCGATTTTAAAATTATAAAAGTAATTATTATTTATTAATGAAGTAGTTTCTCGATTGAAGATTTATTTGCATATCTACGAACTGACGACGAATTACCACGACGATGATGATGACGACGACGACGATTATTATTATTATTATTATTATCAGAATTCAATTTACGTTGGATCTCATTTACTCGGTAATGGAATATTTTTTTATGCTTCCAAAACAATACTCGCTCAGTAATCGTATCAATTGTTGACAAATTGCACCTTTTATCGATAATGCTTGTTCGCTTTTGTAAGGCAATGAATTTTGCTTAATTTATTGCTTAAATATAATTTTAATATTAAATATTAAATAATATATAATATTAAATATATTACAATTATAGAAAGACTATTTATTACAAATAAATTATTACAACGAATAATTATTAAATTTCATTTTTATTTTATTTTATTGCATTCAAAACGAGTCCTTCGTAAAAGCGAAACTGAAAGATGGAAAGCAAGCACCTGCCGCGGTTGAACTTCGAGGAAGACAAAGAATGAATAACAAAGAATTGAAATTTCAGAGCTGATGATTCTTGTAAAACATTCCGTCACTTTAACAATGGAAAGAATTATTGTTATGGTGGTTCTACTTATTACTACCTCTATGTAATAATTTATATTATAATAATATTATTATTTAGTAAATAGTTTGTGACGATAGATATTAAAATGACATTCGTCTAATAATAATAATAATAATCGCATAATATTATTAATAATAATACCATATACAGTGTAGGAAAAGTTATTATGTATCAACTTTTAATAAATAATTTACAACAACTCAATGAAACCCTCACTGTTGTGGCTGACCACAATTGGGTGAGGGTGACATGTGCCAGGGACTGGTGTTTATGAGTGGTGAAAATAAAAAATTTTATACCAATACGAGTTGTCATATGTTAGTGTTGCGATTACAGTTCAACCACGTTAATGCAAATGTACGAGCATAGTATTATTTAATGTAATATTATTATAATATTTATTATATTATTATATTAAGTTAATAACGTTATTATAATATAATTATAATATATATAATTATTATGACATTATATAATAAATATAATAATATTATTATATTATATTTAATTATAATGTTATTATATCATTTAATATATATTTTTATAATAATAATATTAATAATATTAATAAGATGAAAGTCAATAATCACAATCCAAAATTCGATTTTTGATTGCAATTCCAATTGAAAATAAATATTTCGACGAATATTTTCCTGAATTGTGAAGGCCATGTTGTCGTGAAGGAGGCGGCAAATCGAACGTCAGAAGCAATTGGTCGTCCATCAATAACAACTGCTTCAGCTGTCATGGATACTTACTTCGTTTTCATTGTTATTCATTGTCAATCTCCCCTCTCACTCTTCCTTTTAGTATTGTTGTTGTTGTTGTTATTATTATTAATAACATAATATTATTAATGACGAATGTCATTTTAATATCTATCGTCACAAACTATTTACTAAATAATAATATTATTATATTTTTTAATTATTACAATATCACTTGCTCATGAATTGTCATGATCAGTGAAGGAATTCCCAAATGAGTATAATATATATTGCAATATATCATACATTATTTATCAATATATATTTATATATCCATATATATTATCAAATTATATTTCAATATATCATATATTACATATCATATATTGCAATATATTATATACGTTCCTGAAACACCTCTCCTTATGTTCGAGACAAACCTGAAATACTTAAGGAAGAGTGAGTGAGCGTTGAGTTGGTGCCTCTTCGTTATGGTAGTTTGGATGCCCAGTAGTGGCTGCACTCGTGAACTCGGGACGTTATTATATAAATGTGAGTGTTCAATAGCTGTTATTATGACATATAATAATTATATTATTATTATTAATTGGTATTTTGTATTAATATAATTGGATATTAATTATAATTTAATATATAGATTGGTGGTGGCTATTGATACAATATAACAGCCATAATTTAATAATATGATTATATATTGTTATTATTTGTAATATTATTATTCTAAATATCATAATTAATAATTATTGTTATTATTATATTATTATTACCAATTGTAATTTGCCATTGGTGTATAGCGCCCCCACACGAGGACATGAACGCTAGCCATTTTGACGGTGACGTCACTGTGATAAGCATATCCTTATCGCGAGATGAGTTTGAAAAGAAAAATGATAACTTAGGACGAGGAGAGATGATAACGATTGTGAGAGGCTCTTATCATCAAGGAAATGTTATCATTTTGGGCGGATGAATTTTTTTCAATAAGCTTGTTGTGTGGATGGATGGACGGACGAATGGTTGAAGGATGTCACGTCGTGGGTAGAGCATTGATTGTTCTAGGATTGAAACCTCAATTTAAATTCTACAGGTGTTCGCGTCAGGTACTAATTGAAGGCTGCCAGACGCCCCTCCATTTATGTTATCTTCCTTTCCATCCCTCCATTTGATCTCTCCATCAGCTCGATAAAACCGTCTAGGAATTAATTAATAAACCTAAAATCACGTGGATCAATCACCTGCTCATCTTCAATCCCATGAAGTTCTTCCAAGCCGTTTGGCGTTCGAATGCGGAAACGTATCACAGAATACGTACCATAGAATGTACCAGATGTGTTCCAGAATACGTATCATCAGATACCAGATTCAATGGTGGTAAAAATCTTTGCATGGAGCAAGACATTGGGATCCTGATATGCTATGGACCTTGGGGAGTAGAAGGGGTCCAAGGAGAAAATGTTTGTTAAATATTAGATTTAAGAGTAAATCTGCCTCCTCGCTCTAAGAATCATCAGGCATAACAAATATTTTTATAGGTCAAACGTGTCTCCCCTGGGGAGATTTTAAATTATGCACTCCAGAGAAACAAAGCATGAAATGCCGACCATTTTCAAATTGTTCATTTCTTCAAGGCAGTCCGACGACGATGACATGGAAAAAAACTGAGAACTTACGAAACGAAATAACAAATATGTGAAAGAAAGAAAAACTGGTGAACGAATGATGGAGTGAGCGAGCTTGCGAATGGATGGATTAATGGTCGGATCGATGAACCGAAGTGAATGGCCACTACCGGTGAAGCTGGAATAGGGCGGTCAGGTGTACGAGCAATAAAGGTGATGAATGTCCAGTCTGGGCATCAGGGCGTACCACGGTGCATTCATGGAGCAAGGACTTAATTAATTCGAAACATTTATCATCATTATCATCATCATTTGGTTTAATCATTTCAGTTTCTTCAACATCATTGCTTGCAACATCACCATTGTTTCCAATACATCACTATTATCATCATCGTCAAGAAGTGTTGAGAGACGAAACACGGACAATTGTTCAGAGGCACAAACTCGCAAGAGCACACACCCACACACCTCCAGCCAATCGTACATCATCGTCGGACCACCGTGGGACGTGAGAGGTCGAGTTATTCAGGATTCAACCCCTGCTGTGTCCTTGAAATTCAATGAAGAGAAGGAATAAAGAAGGAAAGAAAGTGTCTGAGACTGGGTGAGCGGACGGATGAATGGGCGGATGAATGGTCGAACGAGTGGACTCATGAATATTCAGTTGATGGGGCAACATGGAGACACATTCATACGTAAGGCCATCGTTTTCCACACGTTCATCACGACACCTCACAATTGGATTCAAGGAAATGATGTACTTTCCCACCAGAGTTAATTAAGTACTTATCTTGATAAATGCTCTTTTACCCCAGGGCCATTTCTGGCTCGGCTTAACAGAATAACAAAGTCCTTAATCTGGAACACAAATAATAATAAATAACATTACTAATGATAATAATAATAATAATAATAATAATAATAATAATGATAATAATAATAATAATAATAATAATAATAATAATAATAATAATAATAATAATAATAATAATAATAATAATAATAATAATAATAATAATGAAGTAACGCTGATAATAAAAATAAAATGATGATGGTTACGTGGGATAACATCGTGCAATGATTTTATCCCAAACGATTTTTAATGTAAATAAAAATATACTTGGAACAAACATCCAACGCTTGCATAAATAATAGAGTAAAATAATAAATAAATAAACAATAACTTTTAAAAACAATACTAAAATGCCAACGCTTAAGGACAATAACGATAATTGTAAATATTATATTATGTAGTTATAAATATTATATTATGGCTATTGTAATATCAATTAAAGATCGCTGAGAAAATCACTCAAGCCTCACCTCTCAAATTCTCCTCAGTTGCCTCTGGCGACATCTCCATCACTCGCACCCCTGCACGCGAACGGCACCAGTTCTGAGAGTATAAAAACCCCTCATTCCCATTGGGACTTCGCGAGACAAAACAAACAAACCAGCCTCGCTGGTAATCCTTCTAAACATACGACAATGCAAACAATCATCCCCAGGTTATCTCAAATCCTATTATTCTGCTCGCTAGGTTTAATTTTAGGTGTGAATGCCGCCACTTTTTGATAAGCAGCAACTGGAACAGATTTCGACCCCGAAGAGGTAGCATCAGACCCGACCACCAAGTAATTCAATCACAGAAAGGTGTCTATTACCGAAATTATTAGATATAGTCATCAGTGATGGGGAAAATCACTTTGCAGGTGATTTTTGAAATCAAAATCCTCACCAAACAGAGTGATTTCAAACTACTAGTCATGCACGAGGCTCTTGAAATCTTTACGGACTTCATCTCATCGCTCCCTGTACTCAATACATTCAAAAATCAAAATCAGGTCATTGTCAAATATAGTGAATCAACTAGCTATTTTGCAAGAGTACCACTAAACAGGTATCATCTTTGCATTTCCAGAACAAAAAATCATAGAATTCGTATGTCGGACAGAACGGAAGTTCAAATGAGTGCAAAAAAGCACTTTCATTAGATCAAGTGATGAAGTCTTTTACAGATTAAGAGAATTATTTCAAAAAATATCCCAATTAAGTAACTACAAAACAAAAAATAGCAAAAGAGATCACAGTATGTTCGTAATATCTCCCAGCTATGCAATGGCAGAAGTGAATGCCTTAAAAAAAACATAGATGATGGTAACAAGATGAAACATGATTTTGTGTTAAGTTCTCAGTAGCATGAAGTTGCACAACAATCAATAAGTAATTGATTAATAAATGCTATCAAATCAACTACATGCAAGCTTAAAACCATGGAATTCGTCCCATAATCTTAACCTTTCTTAATCACAATGAGATGGCAGTATCATGAATAAAGATACACCTGTTAAATTGTAAGCAAGTTGAATTATAAAAGAAAGTCTGAAAAATAAAAAAAATGAAATCTCAACGGTGGCTGCTTCGAATAAATTTCAATAAAAAAAAATTAATGAAATGCAATCCGCAACAGAACGTCTGGTCTTTGAATACCTCTTTTGTGCTGAAATTGAGACAGAAATACAAGAGACAAGGCAGAATAAGTCATCACTGGTTACAAAATTGGAAGGCAACATTTAAAAATAAAACAATTATTCCAATTTATAAACAAAAAGCTTCTGATAAAACTTCTATATTTATGACAGAATGTCTCATAAAAAGGCACCTAAAACAATATTAGAACAACCACACACTCAGTTGCAGCACTCCATTATTATTATTACAATTATCATCCTTATTATTAATATTTAAAAATTTATTATTTATAAATCGTTAAATGATTACAAAATAAAAAAAATAATGAAACCCAAAATAAATAAATAGTTAGTTAATAGCAGCCTCGCAGCAACACCAAGCAACGAAATCCACTTGCATCTCAAAATGCAACTCTCGACACAATGCAACACCGATGATCAGGAACCGAGATTAAACAAATAAAACAATTTATATTAAACAAATAAAACAATTTATATTAAACAAATAAAACAATTTATATTAAACAATTAAAACAATTTATATTAAACCTTTTAATGGCAGCATGAATAAATGACGAAATGAATAAAATTGAATGAAAACAAAACTTAAGTAAAAAACAAACAAACATTTCAGCAGGGATGTGCACAAACAAATACGATGAAAAAAATAAATTTCTATCAAAAATAGATTGCTAATTAGGCGATGGATGGAATCTCGCGCTGGCCGCAAATGACGAGGCAGACGATGATGCACTTCGAGAAAAATCATTTCCTGTGCGAAGAACATCTACTGCTGCAGCTTCTCTGACAAAGAGCCATTTTTCCGAGCGAATTGGACTTTTTGGCGAGCTCCGCCATCATCTTTCCGACGATTTCGGTCTCGTCCATAAGGAAAAACAGAAGACCCTTGTAATCTTTTGGCCAATAGTAAGTCCTGAAGCCCTTCAACCAACCTGGCAAATCCCCTTCCGTCGCACCTTCCACCAGGACGACCACGAATTCCTCGGCTTTCTTGGAATTCTTCGGCACGGACTTCATCATTTTGGCAAGATGCACGATGCTGGTGTCGGGGTTCGAATCTTCTGCCGACAGGACGATGCTTTTCAGGAAGGAAGGTGAAACGAGGAGTAAGGTGTAGTCAGCCTGTCACGACGACAATCATCGAACATTTTTATCCTAATTTTGTTCATTTTGGCAAAACTTAAAACTCTAAGCCAACCAAAATCCAAATCGTCAGATCCAAGTTCAAATAACATATCCAATAAATGCATAATGAAAATTACAAGATCCCATTCCATAAAGTTTGATTTCAAAAAGACGCTCACGGAAGCAGGTATTTTCTGAATCTTCAAGACGTCCCCATTCTTCGTGGTAAAAGAATCCTTCGTCAATTGTTCCGGTCTGTCGACATTGACGGCAAAACCGTTCCTCAGCAGACAACGTCCCACGTGAAGCATTTGCTTGGAATCTTGTTGACGGTAAACCAATGACACGTGCTTCCTGTCTGATGGTCCAACATGACATGACATGTTTTCAAATGAATAATATTCATTAAGAAATTATTACTTAAACAATTTACAAATGAATAGAACATTTTGACGTGGACATCTGACAAAAACAAAAGAAATCCTTGGCTAGACAATGACCTGTAGTTTTGAAAATTATGCTGTTTATAATTATGCAAATTATAACTTGATCTTATAAAGCAACCACTTTCTAATAGAATCTCACATTTTTGGAATGAACTTGTCTCCAACAACAGGAAGTGAGATTTGGACCTTTTTCCTGTCGCAGTGCGTAGTAAGTGCTGACAAATGCAAGTCATTTCTAACGGTTTATTGCGATGAACCAATTTTTTTTAAACTTCCAAAGTTTCAAACTCACCGCTTGCTCTTGGTAAAACTTCTTCTCTATTTCTAAACAAAGCATATTTTCTTAATCACCATTTCATCAATCATTTGACTAGCAATTTGAACCATTAATATCACGACATTAGATAACAACTATGTATAAAAAAAGTGGCATGTAAATAAAGTAATAATAAAGTAAAACAAATAAATTTGAATATCCTCTCCGAGCATCATCTAGGCGGCGTACGTCATCCTGGCCGAGGCAAGGTAATCATAAAATTCTGATCTTTCAAACAAACGTTCGCCGATTAAATAAATTTCACGAGAAATGTTAATATTACCCGGATATCTCTCATTTAGGAAATTGATGACCGGCACGACTTTATACGACGAATCATTGACGGCCTTCATGAACTGTTTCAAAGTCACTCCTGCTTTCTCCAAATCTCGAAGAAGAAGCAAAGTATGGCTCCCTCTGAGGGTCTCACGATTTGCAATCCACTGTTTGACGCAACGTAAACATACATATATGCAATATAAATAATTATTATTCAAGTATAAGTAATGATTTAATCTCCCTATAAATATGCAACCACAGTGCCTGTCATAAGGTTGGGACAGGGGCTAAAATTTTACATGTAACTGCTCAAAGTTTCAATTATTTTAATGCAGTTATTTTCACTTGATAAAATCCCTTTGATGCTATTCAGAGGCATTTCAAAGATTTCCTGTGCAGGAAATAGTATTTTATTAAAGTGACCTTTAAACATGGTTATTCTAATAAGGTTCTATATATAAACAGCAATGTTAAGTTATTATTTTATTTTGAAAAATTAGATTAGTCTTAAATGGGTTCTGGAAGACATCTCAGCGAAGTGGAAAAAGGATAAATTAAAGCATCAAATGAGCTAAATTTGTCATTTTCTGAGATTTCAAAGAGGTTTCAATGTTCCAGAAATGTTGTCAGATGATTTTAAAGGATCTAGACAATAGAAACAACTAAATATCAGGAAGACATTGTAAACTGGATCATTGCCACAAGAGAATTCTTGTTTGTGAGGCTTGCAAGGGAGAATGATCTTCAATGGAGCTCAAAAAAAAGTTTAAATTGAATTTAAGCAGGTCTCCAATATGTAAATACCTTCAGAGAAGCATATTTTTAAAGTTTAGAAAGTGCCAGCAAAAGCCATTCTTGACAAAAGATCACAAAAGATTCAATTGAATTGGCTCAAGGATATGATGAGTTTGGGAATTGGAGCATTGCAATTTTTCAGATGAAAAACATTCTAAGTTTGACAGCCCATATGCATTCAAATATTATTGACATAATGTCAGAAGTCCAAAAAATCATTATTAAACAAGATTTTGGAGGTCATTGCCTGGGTTGCCATTTTTTCTTTGTTCATCAGATGCGGCAGTCCTAAACAAAATCCTTCAGAATGTGTTCAAATTCTAAAAAAATATCTCCTAAGCATATACATTAGAAAGTGATAAGGTTAACTTTTAATTAAAAAATGGCTCTGTCCATATCTCAATACTAAAAGAGGTTATTGACTTTATTTCATATTTTAAACGTTTATTTTAACTGGAGAAAAATATTTTTGCTTCCAGGAGGCTCACTGATTTTCACTTTTATCTTAAATTACAAAATGTAATTGGTCGAAATCAATGATTACTACTAATTTTTTTAAACCTGGCCCTTGGACCCCAATCCCAAACATAATTCGGTCCTTCAGACGAAACCGTAGCCACAATTTTACAATGAAAATTATCTAACTGTGATTTCGATGGTTTTCATCCCAAGGGCTTCGGCCACATATTTCCAAGCCGACTCAATATCCAGATGACGTGCCAATTTCTCTCGGTCGCATTGCGACAAGTAATGCAAAGTTATTGCATCACTCAAACTTATGGGTAGTGATGGAAAGTAACAAGGGTTTCCCAAATTATCTGCCATCGTGATTTATATAAATCTTGACATAAAGACTCGACCGAGTCGCTTCACTCAACTTCTACAAGAAATAACACGACGAAAATGGCTCCCAGTCAATCAGATATAAATAAAGCAAGCTATGGGCGAGGCACTAAAAATGCAATTTCGAAGGTATTATACAAAGTTATTTTCGGTGGTTACCTAAAAGCATATATTTGTTTGACAAGAAATTTGAAACCGTAAACGACATAAAATAATGCAATATGAAAAGGTATTTCCTGGAGCAATAATTACAGTCCGCGTAATATAGATAGGAAAAAGTGATTTTTTATGATAACTCATGTTATATTTCACGAAATTTACTCAAATTTTAGAATGTTATGTAAAGAGTGGTTATAACTTTATGTATAAAAATTTCATTGAGTATTAATTTCACACTAATTGAGAAATAATACTTATGTAAGTACTAAGATAAATCAACCAATTTTAATGAAGCATTAGTATCCTTAATGTCTAACGAACTAACAGTGCATCATTAATTAAATGTTGTCTCTCAAATACATAATGTAGTCAAGGTTGAATAATATTCAACGAATATCCGATCTCCCATAATACAGTCAAATCTCTTTACCGAGCAAAAGTGGCATAGTAGCGAGAATGGCATAGTAATGATGTAAATCAGACCAACCTGCAAGCTTTATTAGAGACTCTCCAAAAAATCTTAGAGACGAGTTTCTTCCATGATGTTGCGGGGAGGCGCCTCGACCAGCGCGGCTACCTCGATCACGTGGTTACATTTTCTGAAAATAGACAAACACCTTCCAGTTAGGAAATTCACAAAGCAATAATAATTTAATATTTCAATAGACATAGAATAATTCATAGATGGAATTTATTTGGCTGGAAATGCTAAGACATTCAGTTAATACGAATTAACTGATGACCGGCACGACTTTAATTAAATAATTAATTAAGTTTAATTAGTATGCGGGCAAAATGGAATGCCACACATTACAAATTTAGATATTAAAAGCACGTTTTTCTTCTCGTATAAACTGTAAAAAAACAAATATAGAAACGGAACTCCAAATTTATTTCTTTAACAAATTAGACAAACATCACTCATGCCGGTCGGTAAATTATCACAAGTGATGGGGCGATCCGAATGCATCTCTAACACAAATAACCGGCGGGATATGGCTTGGGAATCATCGAATTAGACGATTCCAAATAACACTGGAATGTCTGCTATTTAAGTCATCTTTTAGCCAAATGGGCAAACAGGCAAATATGTTGACATTACTTGGTTCAAGTGATGAGCGGGACTTATTAACAATATAACCAGCCGAGCTGAACAATCGTTCACATGGAACTGAGATAGTTGGTATGCACAAAACGGTCTTGGCAAGGAATGACAATTTCTGATATGTTCACTCAGTTTCCACTATTGTAGAGGGTCAAAAAAATTCATAAAATCTCAAAGAATCCTTCTTTTATATCCAAGAATATCATTGTAGAAAAGGGATTCAATAGCCAAAATATTTTCTGAAAATATTTTCTGTTTCAGAAGGTGCTGGAACATGTTTTAAAATTTAAAGACGAAACCTCAAATTGCTCCACGACAAGTGCCAGCATAGCATCTGGCAACTTATTTTCTGTGTTATTTCAACACTCGAAAGCTTCGACATGTCTTTTGTTGTGAATATATCAACTACGATCTTGGAGGCTTCGGTTCAGATCATTCAACCTTCAAAAGATGTTCAAAAGATGTATGTGTCGTTGACTTACCCCATTGTCCTAACCATGCTTATTTGACCCATGAAGTTAAGGACATCTTTTCAGTCGGGGAAGTAATCAAAAGACATTACTTTGTATTTTTAAGACTTGATCAGATTAATACAATTTCTGATGAGGGATGATTGAGGAAGTTGATGGAACATTCGATAAAGTTATGTTCTCTCAGGTATGAGTGAATGTCGTGACAATATACAAGCCAAGAATCATCTGTAAAATTTGCGGCTTTTCTATTTGGAAGCTATAACAGCTTTTCTCAATCCCGATAATGTCATCGTTTTATCTCAATTTCTTGCAACACGCCAGTAAGGAACTGTAGCTCTAATTGGACAATTTTGTGGATTTGCAGAGATATGAAATATGAATGACAAATACTTGCTTATTTACATATATGCAGAATTACAAGTCAATTTGCATGTATTCATAATTGCTTCTCCATTTGCATGTGTGCTTAGTTTACTTGTGGTTTTCATACAAGATAATTTACGATGTATGACTATAATTTAACTGGTCCTGTTAGGAATTGACAGGAAATGTTTATTCTTTCAACACCTGTTGATAATTTCATAATTATAATTAGTTTTTATTCTTGAAGTAGGTTCTCAGTTGCATTGACTAAGTTACTTGGATTAATGAAGCGACATGAATTAATAACCGCTTTTGTAATTATCGTAATTATTCTTAATTATTCTTGTTCTTTTATAATTATTCTAATTAATCTTGTTCTTTTCCAATGGAAAAAACTGGCATAGTTCGTCTTGAGTCTGAAAGAATTTTGTTCCTTGATTGATTTATTTGTATAATCACTTTCTATTCTAATAAAAGGAGATGAAAGTTGCTGAATCAGTTGACCCTCTACAATAGTGGAAACTGAGTGAACATATCAGAAATTGTCATTCCTTGCCAAGACCGTTTTGTGCATACCAACTATCTCAGTTCCATGTGAACGATTGTTCAGCTCGGCTGGTTATATTGTTAATAAGTCCCGCTCATCACTTGAACCAAGTAATGTCAACATATTTGCCTGTTTGCCCATTTGGCTAAAAGATGACTCCGTCCTATGATTGGCTGGATGCAAATAATTGTTTTTGTTTATTTTCTGATCCACTTTGTTGTTATGCTCACGCACTTTGTTATTATGTTCGTATGACGCTGGTCTTGCAATGGCATTCCGGTTAGAAAGTTCACAACAGGCACGATATAATTTAAAGCAAAAGTCATAAAAGTGCTTCCTATGTATAATAATTCAAGAGACAAAAAAATAATTGATAAATGGACATTATATACGTTTTTTAGATTGTAAATATGACTAGTAATGTTAAGATTTACTTAATGCCACACGTTAGAAATTTACAAATTACTGACACGTTTTTCTTCTCGTTTAAATCCTAATTCAAAACAAATATAGAAACGGAACTCCAAATTTATTTCTAACTCTAACACAAATAACCGGCGGGATATGGCTTGGGAATCTCTGAATTAGACGATTCCAAATGATTGTCCTTCACGGATGGCATACATCAGTTTTTGTCTGGTTACGTCCAAGCTACTGTACTCAGGCAAATATAAGAGGTTAGTACAAGTTGCTGAAGTCGGCAAATAAGAGTCGGGATTGTCGTATTTTTGTTTTTTGATGGTCAGAGGAGGCTCTAAATAACCCAAACATCCGGATGGCAATGACTTCGCTCCAGTAGTAAATTTGAGGAACAACCTTTGATCTTCAATGTCAAATGAAGCGAGGCACTGAAGAAGAAATTGTACTGATTGTGAATTTTCATACTTGCACTCAACAAGTAATTCATCGATGCTCCATCTGTCAAACTGAACGAGACAGATTAACCATTTCAATTCGTGTGGTAAAAACATTTCAATGGCTTGACGAGGCAAAACTTTGTCAAATCCTCTTCTGATAGCTTCAAACTGCGGTATCGGATCCATTTGATTCTTTCGAGCACATAGTTTTTCTAAATAAATGTCAATGTTATGCGGAGAAAGTATAACATCACCACTGCCCTCAAATAATTCGATGTCTGTGCCTGGAACGGTAAAACTGAGGCACAAGTCGTGAAATGAACTTCCATCGTCGAATGTGAGGTTGCTGATTAATTCACGCTTCTGAATTTCAGTTAGATCGATTTCAGATCTGATGGCCTCAATCTTCCTCTTAACAGGAAGAAGTTGCTTAAATAAAGGTTCCAAACTTGGAAAGGCTTCGAGTAAATCATAGTATTCCCGTTTTAAATGGGAATGTTGCTCTGTCCTCAGACGAGTGAAAATATCTGTACTCAATGGTAAATCAAGACGCACATCGTCTAAAGTGGCCTTTGCCATAATTTGACCCAATAATTCAAATTTGTCAAGTTCTTCGCTTAATTTTGGGAAGAGATCGTTAGGCGAATGGGTGTACAAGGTACCTGACCTTTGCACTGGTTCACCTTGCCAGAGGTTGTAGTCGTGCTTTTGCAGTTCTTGAGATAAAATAGAATAGCATTCCTTTGTAACTCCGACGCCTTCTCCTAACTCACCTTCGAACACAAATCCCCAAGGATGAGAAAAGTAATCCTCGTTCATTCGAAATATTTCAGAAACGTCTTTGAGTACATTTGCTCTCGATACTTCAAATGTTTTCAAACTTTGTGTACTTGGTGATATTGTCATTCTCAGCAAGTCAATCCTAAGACTTAGCGGAATAACAACGGGACATAGTTTTATCATATCTATAAACTGAGGAAATCTTTTTACTAAATATCTTAAATTTTCTTCCACATTTACATTCTTTCTGAAACGACGATAAGATATAAAATAGTTTTCTATTTCACTTTCTTTGACAATGTCAAACCATTGATACCAGCTACTGTTCAAAACATAAAGCGATTGCATTAATTCCATTAACGTGTTAACGTCTCTGATGAAGGGTTCAATGTTGAAAACATAATCATTGTGTAATTGTTCAGTGTTTGTGAAATAGTCTGTCACATACCCAAGTCTTGCATATAGAACTTCCATAATTTCATTGATGATATTTTTATAAATATCTCCATTCCACGAATATTGATTTTCTGGATCAATTTGAAACTTCAGAAAAATACGGAGAAAAGACGTGGTAGTGAAAGTTGGGTCTCCAAATTTAGATGGATTGCATAAAAGAGCATGTAACTTATGGAAAATACCGCTCTGAAGAAGTGCTTCCCCGTCCAGGCTAATGAGCTCGGACAAATTTTGCAAAGCTATTTTAAAGCTATGTTCCTCAAAATTTGAATGAATGTCCAAAAGTTCATTCCAAATTTCGACTTTCGCCTTAAGAAATTTAGTTTCGCCTAGGTCGAAATAGAGTTTTTTCAATTGTTTTACGTAAGGGCATTCGTTATCGCCATTACTCAATACATGCAGTCTTATGAGCAAAATGAAGTAAGGATCCAAAATAGATTCAAGCCATGCTTTTGTCATTTTGCGACTTAATATGATAAGAATGCTTATCATGGTGTGACTTCCCCTGCAACAAAATGGCCTCAGCCTATGATTCATTAATATAAAAAATTGATTTACGATGTCATGAAACTTATCTATTATGGTTGTTTCACTGGCATAAAATATGGCTCTGAGAATAACATTCGACATAATTTCTGTATCATTTTCCCTCAGTAGCACGAATAAGGACTCAATGGTCTCGCAGATTATCTTATCAATGCTGTCGATATCATTGTGATATTTCGAATTTGTTATGGAATTATGTTCGATATGTTCCATGTCAATGAAATCATTTACAGGCGGAATAATTGCATCCAAAATATATATGTATTTTGGAACAGGAATACTTATTTCACGCATTGTACAGCGATCGATGTGTATTGATAACCACTTGCCCATTGCGTCGTCAAATCCTTGCTGCACCCAAGTTTGTAGGGATGAAGTCCCAAAAAAGTTTTCCAATTCTAGCAATGCTTCCTCGACGTTATTAGAGATACTCCTGAGTAAACCTTTGATATCCATTCTAATTATTTTGTAGGGCGTATTTTGTAAGTATATAAATGCGTAGAGATATCAATTTCACGATCCTCACGTGTAGAAAAAAGATTCTAAATATTTAGTTTTTATATTAACCAAATAATTATAAAAATTTATTTACCTTATTAATAAATATAATAAATATTTACAATGTCATTGAAAAATATGCCAAAAATGATTTACGATGTTGTGATATTGCTATTAGTAATATTAATATTATTATTATGGATTCACTTTGTGCATATAAAGTCAAATTTTATGTATTATCGTAAAATACATATTATTGATTATTGTAATTTATACTATTTAGTAACGATCTCAACTTGTAAACGAATAACAGATAACTGTCTATGAATAAATCTCTTAATCCTCTCACACCATAAATCACTATCAGAGATTAATTAAGACGATGCGCTAACTGCTGTAAAATTTGGTTTACTTCTTGATTTAAGCTTTTAATTCTAATAGCATGTCTGGCCATTCTCTAAACGGGTTAAAGTTATTATTAACAATAACAACAATAATATCAACACAATGCATCGATAAATGTAAGCTAACATTAATGTAAATAACATTATAATAAGTCCCACATCATCAAATTAATGAATAATAACGAACAACTATTAACGACACCAGGCAAAACAGTTTCCATAGCAACCAAAATACCATAGAAACGTAAGCACTATGGCAACGAAAACATTACAGCGATGTACAAAGTGTAACAAAAAGAGAAAGCAGGGATCGAAACCACCGAAGACGGGAAATTCCCAGAAGAAACGTGGAAGATTTAGAAACAAAAACGTTTAAGTTTTAGACTTAAAGCGTCGAATGCTTGTTTTCTGTCGTTGTCTTTGTACAGCTCAACTCTGGCAATAAATTATAGTATTTAATTGCAACAATCATTAAGATACAAACCAATGATCAGTCACAAATTAGTTAAGTTGGTTGCTACACATTGTGATGAGTCACGTCGAGACATGAAGTTTATCACTAAATGCTAAGATATTCAGCTTAATACAGTGAGGTAATTGTTAATAAAATACTCCAACTAATTGAACCTTAAGACCGGGAGTAATTAATTAATTCTTAATTATTATCTTAATTAATTCTAATTAATAATTAATTCTTTCAAAATGAGATAAATGAGTAGAGACATGTTTCTATCAAACCTGATGCTAAATGATAATGTTTATTTGGTCCCAATTATCTATGTCGTCAAAACACAAAACTAAACAAACAGTACCTACAAAAATTGATGCCTCTCTGGTCTTGATCAATCACCAACCTCTTCATTCTGTATTGCAGTAAATAGTAAATATGCATGGCTCATGAAATTTATCACCAAATCCATAAACAGATGGGCATTAGCAGCAGCATCAACAACATCATCAACAACAGCACCTCCTCCGTCAGAGCAAAGAACTTGACTTCCTCGTTGTTGTCACCAGTCAGGAAGATGGAATCCACTGTCGCCATTTCTGCTTCCTCGTTTCCAACAGCGTGGAAGACATGCATCAGCTCCTCTGTTTCTTTGTTCCAAAAGGAAAACTTGCCACAGTGGCTGCCACTAACAACATACTGGCTTTGCTACCCTTAGAAGTTTAGGCCCAAATCTGGTTTGAAAAGCAACGAGCTACGTTTATGTTTTGCATTCTAAAAGAAACAATTGCATTCAAGTTAAATATTTTATTTAAGATTGGTACAGATTAAAAATCTTTTAATCAATTATTCATAAATTTGTTTAATTGCTAACCTCCCTATTTTTTTTATCTTTGTGTCATAAAAAACACAAATATGTAATCATTTTCTTTGATGATGATCTTTGAAATCCATCTTCTTTGCATTTTTTATTTAATCAAGTTAGCATAACCATAATTTAATTATATTTATGTTGAATTATAGTATTACATAAAAATCATTGACAACGAAAAAATGTAAATACTTTTATAAGATTGGTCATCAAATGAATGACCCTTGTAATGTTTACGGGGAGAATTATCATTGGATAATGTATTGAGCAAGAAGATTTCATCATCACGGTACGTAGCAATGACCTGTTAATTTAGAAACAGTTTTACAGAAATACACGTACACGGGTGTAGAGTTGGTCGGGTCGGGCTTCAGCGGCCCGACCCTTGCAGATCTCTAATATACAGATGTGAAGTAACTATTGTGCGAGAGCATGCAGTCAGTTTTTAGTACTTAACGACTTAATAACCTCTTCCATCCCTGCTAAACTTGCTAAAAATAGCTGTCCTTGAACCCTCTCGGCGGGAAATTTGTGAAAGCATCTTCGACGTTCAGCACGAGAAGAATTCATAGCTAAAAATTTGTTGTGCAATCACATAATTTTCAATTATTAATAATAATTGATAATTTATTAATATTAATTAATTTAATATTATTAATAATATTAATGCCAACAAAAAAAAAACCACAAAAACGAAAATCATCCTTCTCAATCTGCTCTTGTCACATATCCTTAAACAAAAATATTGATCTCAAAAAAAAAAAAAATCTATTTGCATGGTAATCTACTCAACTGCCACTCCAAAACCAACATGGTGACCAAGCGCACAACATGGCTCCCGCTCTCAATTCAAATTCAAGCGACAGACGACTTTAACTCTTGATCTATATGTTTGCAACCGACCCCCCTCCACGCAACCTGTTACTAATATTTCCAAATTGCCAGGGCCGATATATGCAAGCATAATAAATATAATAAGCATAATAAAGAAATGATCAATAATTAAATTCTGTTCTAATAAAGTCGTGAATAACAAACCAGAAGTATTTTTCGTAGTCTCCCATGCATAATTCATATTCTTAATTCGGATTTACGTCCATTGCACGTACATATATGTATAAGGGAATGTCGCTGTTGTCACTGCTCGCAATCAGTAAACTGATTTAACAAAACAAAAATGAATAAACCTTTAAATAAAAGTTTTAAAAGACAAGCAAGTCACCAATCGGATTGGTCCTTGCATTCTCATGTTAATTTGATTAATGACTCCATCCAATCCACAACTGTAGAGTAAGTGAGAAGTGAGTGCCAACTATGAAATGAAAACAAGTCAATAATGTGACCTGTGACCTAAAGTCACAAATTCCTCTTCTACATTAACATGTTCAAATTTCCTTAAAAAAATATTCAATGACAGAAACTGAAGAGAGTAGCAACTGAACGTAACGCACCATCATTAAAATAAATTGCTAAATTATTTTAAACATATCTCAAATAGTAACCTTGGTATCATCATAATCATGCCTGGCTAGTAACCTGTCGGCTCTTCGATGAGATGACCGAGATAAACCATCATCACATGGCCTTCTTCCGAGCAAGTTGCAGGGATTCATTAGAATTTGGTGGGAACTTTATCTTCAAGTTAATTACAAATAAATTCGGTTGATTTCACTCACTGTTGCCAATATTCAAACCAATTAAAAAGTATCTCGATTGGCTATTCTTTCAGCCAAGAACAACGAAGTCTATGAACTGAACAATTATTATTTAATCCAATATTCAAAGTCACACAAAAGTCTGTCGACGCCTTTGTGGAAGCAGATGAAGCGTTTAAATATGCAACAGAATTTTAATCAATAACAAATTGATGTTATAATCCAGGGTTTCGAAAACTAAAATTCTGTTGCATATTACAATAACAAATTAATGTTATACATGTTACACCTCGACTCGATAATTTATTATGGTAAGGTTTAGCTTATCTGACTAAAGCTGTCTGAGGATTTTGTTGCAGCTTGAGAGCTCACAACTCCATCGCCTTCCAAATCATAGACACGTATTTTGAAACTCATCCAAACTCCAATCACCTCCGTGACTCTTGCAGTCCTGGAAAATAATCTCCACGTGCGCTGGAAAAAATTCGTAACAACTGAATTTCACTTTCACCAACTTTTATAAACTCCGCCATCATCATCATTATCATCATCACCATCGACGTCGTCGTCGTCATCACTCACAATGGCACTTGAATCCCGAATGTTGAGTGAAGCCGCGGTTGTTCTGTGAGATTAAACAGGCATCTTTAATTTATAAATTACTGATGATAATAATAATAAATGTTATTAATAAATAATAAATATTAATGAATAATATTATTGAATAATAGACAATTAGACATAATTTTATATAAAAGTTAATTGAAAAGGTTTTATATTTAAGCAATAATTTAAATAATAAATAATTAATTCAATAAACAGATAAATAAATATTTATCATTACCAAGTAGTTCTCTCAACAGCCCTCGTTTTTTTTGTTGGTTGTGGGAAAACCCAGCATTTGGTTTCAATTAGTCAACCAATCAATTTATAAATTGGTCAATCAATTAATCAACCAATCATTTAATCACTCAGTCAATCAATTTATCGAATCAATAAAATTTATTTACGAGATTTAAGATTTTTTTTGTACAGAATTTCAACTTTTTCCATCGTCTTTCACAATTTGACCTTAACCTGGAGAGTAAATTAATTAAAGAAATCATAATCATAACTAACGACTACATAACAACTACCAGAATCATTGTTACATATGATAAGAAATATTAATAAATTAATATTAATTACATTTACATTATTATTACTGGGGAATCGCTTAATTGGGCAGGCGGGTCACAAATTCGAACATACTCACCGTCAGAAGGTTGTTATTATTTTTCATTTTTTTAAAGTTCATTTGATACCGTTGAATAAAGGAGTATATTCTAAATTTTTTAATTGTTTTCTTTTATTTGCAATGATGCGCAAACTAGGATGGTTGATCGAAGTTTCTGACAGGACCCCTAAGCCCAGAGCTTTTGCCACCGCTCCTCCTTCCTTCCCGTTGATTTAAATGACCTAGCGGTGTGGACAAAATTTGGAAGGAGAGAAATTTAATAACGAGAGAACAGGGCCGAGTCTATGAAAATATTAAATTTAGAGGATGAATCTGCCTCCCATGGTCACCAAACTTAAAAAATTGATTCCTTTTGAATCAAGGAGGAAACCATGATCCTTGCCGGGCTTTTAGCGGACCTACACATAGCGCTCGGAGAACCAATTTAGATCCGGAACAGTGGATGAACTATTATAATAAAGTTTTATGGTTCTATTAAACATGATTTTGCATTTATTTGTTATTAGTCCTAGACTTTCGTCTTATTATAATGTTCCCACTGCTTATATGTCTTATATTTATAATCGTTTGAACTATGTCATACGAATGCACTAAATTGCACATCAAATTGAAATCGAGTACAATTAGTTGTGATGAAACAATAAATAACCAGAAGAACATTAGGCAGGAATATTCACGTTATTTGCTGCTTAAAATAGTGCACCACTTGTCCTACTATAAAATGGCTTACCATTCAAAAATCGATTTGGAAAGCAATATTTAATTTTTAACATCAGAAATTGATTTTATGAATCAGTCCCGCTTTTGCTAACTTCGTGGTTAAGTTAGCTCGCGTCTTGAGGTGATTAGCTGGTTGATGGATGTTTGATCGATTAGTTAATCGTTAACAATCAACATTACCCTGTTAAAAGTTTTATTTATTATTTTTAATTGACATTGAAGAGAAGTTATTGGCAGGGAATGTAATTACATGCGAGAGTTCCGCGACGCACATTCTGCAATGGATGCGACCTCTCCATTAGCATGTTTACAACTTGTTCCCCTCAAATTGCGGCCTCATTCCACAGCTTTTGTAGAGGAGAATTGTCAAAATGATGTGATGCCAACGCGATCATCTGAAGAGTTGAATTTTTGTTAAGGACGGAACGTGACTTATCGCATATGAAAGCGTGAAAAATGCCTGTTAAGAAACAAGGTAAGCATCTAAATGAGGTTGATAATTTGTTGAAAGAGTCATTTTCATCGGAAAAATTATTTTAAGACGCACACAGGGCATTGGAATTGCTCGAGGCTTACCATGACAAACTAACAAGTCCTCAGGACATGCAGCTGAAGAGTGCCATTGAGAATGTTATACGTATTTTCAAGAGCTGCTTGTTCCAGGCGCTTTTAGGTTCGCTTTGACGTCTCGTGCAAATCACATTTGATTTACTTATTAAATTTTAAGAAAGATATGCAACCTGTTCCAAGTAGCAAGTTTTGTTTTCAACTTTGTAGATATTCAGGAGTTTTATGAAGTCACTTTGATGAATAATGAAAAGTCCATGCATCAAAAGATGATGGAAACATTATCAGTTGCCACAAATCTTGAAATGAATTCTGAGGCATTGGCATTTCCTATTGCATATGAGGTGATAGAGCCAAGAAAGATTGAGTTGGAGTTTCTTTTAATTGTTGTCCTTGATTTGTGCAGATTTCTTCTGCTTCTCGTCTGGCTAATTACCAATCTTCTAGATCAATATCTGGGTTACTTCTACCCTTCCAAAGTAGTAGCAGCACCAGCAGTGGAGGGGGTAATGTGGACCCCGTACCATCTTCATCCATGCCACCAACCTCACCTGATTTGTCAGATGTGTCCTCACAGCAACCCTCTGTTCTTGAGCAAGACAATTCAAATTCAAATTCTGCTCCCAATAAAAGCAGACAATTTGGAGTCGGGAGATCGACTCCCGTAATCGTTAGTTTTCCTCAAAATTCTTCTTGTCGTGAAGGATGGAAATCGATGTTGACAATTTTGAATTGGATGGAATTTTTAAAGTTCCACGTGCTTTTTTGTTTCAGTCTCAAATACTGGATTCCAATTATGTTTACGAGACCATTACTTTGGACAGGGTAGGAAAGCGATTAAGTTTTTTTCTGCGAAATGCTACTTCATAGTTTTAATTAATTTAAGCCGACCTTCGATGCAAATTCAATCGATTGTTTTGATTTTAATTCTTTTTTAATCTTTTAATGTTAAGGGCACAAAGGGCTTTGGTTTCAGCATTTCTGGAGGTTCAAACAATCCTCACGTGCCCGGCGATCCTAGCATTTACGTCACGGACATCCTCGACAACCATTCTGCAGCCCTTGACGGGAGATTCAGGTTCGACATGTTGACAATTGAATTTCACTGCTTACAAGCAGAAGTTATTTAAAACCTATTATAAACATCACAAAGTATTTGTGGCCTTGTTAGAGGGGAATTTTATTAATTAAAATTATTTTTAGTGAAGTCATTAGCATTCATTAGCAGGTGACTTCTGCTTGTATTATAATTCTATTTTCTTTTAAATTTAGCTATCTGAAGTTATTAGGTTTCTTTGACATTTTAGTTGTTCAAAATAATATGACTGAATATATGGATATATATTTATGAGTGGATATATATTTAAATGGTACATGTTGTTGTTGTTATTTCAAGGATCAATGATGTGATTGTGTCTGTGAACAAGATTTCCATGGTAAACATTCCACACATGACGGCTGTTGAAGTGTTGAAAAATGCTGGAAATACTGTCACTTTTGTGAGTGCAGAAGATTTCTGACCATGAATCTTCACTAAAAAATAGAAAAGTCAAAGCTGCTTCTTTTTCTTCTCCTTCTTGTTTCAGTTATAGTGATTTTAATTTTGTTTTTAAAAATAATGAAATAAAATCGTTCCGAGTTTTGTTTGGCTTCAGGTGATAAAAAGGAAAAGGAGGCCAAACGAGCAGACGATTCGACTGGAATTAATCAAATCTTCAAAAGGTGCAACCAAAATTTTAAGCATTTTTGTGTTAAGTATTCATAATTAATGAAAATTGTTAATGTCAAAATAACAATAATAATAATAACAATAATAAAATATAAAGCCTTACTAATATCAATTACGTTTATCAATATGCTAAAATGTTATAAAGTTAAAATGATTAAATATGTAAAAAACTGCATTTAGGATTTCCCTCGATTACAGGTCTCGGGTTCAGCATCGGAGGCGGAGTGGGCAACCAGCACGTCCCCGGAGACAACGGGATCTTCGTGACGGACATCGTGACGGAAGGAGCTTCGTTCGGGAAACTCCAAGTCTCCGACAGACTTGTTTACGTGAGTCTTCAAAGAAGAAAGAGGATGTTTAAAATATTGTCCCAATGGACGTGACTTTAGTCATGCTATTATTATTTCTGACATTTGATCTGAAAAATTGATACCATCATTCTTTTTCCTATTATTATTGTTATTATTATTATTTTTTTTATTATTGTTGTTGTTATTATTGTTATTGTTGTTGTTATTATTGTTATTGTTGTTGTTATTATTGTTATTATTATTACTGCCATTATTATTATTATTATTATTATTATTATTATTATTATTATTATTATTATTATTATTATTATTATTATTATTATTAAGTCATCTCAAATGCGACATCAAACTCTGCAGGTGAACGGCGTGAATCTCGAGAACGTCTCTCACGACAAGGCTGTCATGGTTCTGAAGTCGACTCAGGAGAGGGTGATGATGATCGTAGGGAGGATGACAGCGGAGCAGGGCAGACCCCCGTCCTGTTCTGTGCCTCCTCAACTGATGACCCACGACCAGACCACTGATGCCAAGTGCACCACGAATATTAATATGGGTAGATTTACATTTATTATGTTAATTAGTGCTTGTTTTTGTTGTTTAACATGATAAGTTACTCGGTACTTTTATGTAGAAATTGTTAACCTAAAAGGTATAATTTTGAAGGAATGCTTAATTGTTTCTTATTCGTGTCAATTCAAACAAATACACTTTTGTACTAATGGGTAACTTATTAGTTACTATTAATTTCGGTAATTATAATAATAATGATGATGATGAGAATATTATTATTGTCTAACTTGTTCATTTCTTAAAAGATCCAACGATTATCACTGAGTAGTATCATAAATGTGTAACTTTTCTTGCTTTAAGCAGTTCAGCAGAGTATCTAAATGCACAATGGAAGCATTTTACATGTTATTTAAGAGTATTCATGGTTGTTTTTTTTTATTATTAACATTAACATTTAACACTTGTAATGATTATTTACCATTGTTTACTATTTACATGTAATGTTGCTGTTAGAAATGAACCTGAGAACTGCATGTAAGATGCTGATGTTACCATTCGACCTGCATATTTACCATACTTTTTGCATGGTTTTATGAAATTTTAGTCCACAAAAAGAATGTTTTTTTATTTTTTTATTTTTAAAAATTTTGGTTATGGTAAGATGATCGGAATAGAAAAGCGAGATTACGTTGCGGAGTTTGCGAATCGTTTCGGACGAGGTACGGATGTTGCTTAAAAGGTCAAAGAGTTGACTCGATGGATCTCATCATTCAAGGGGATCCGAACAACAAATGTCAGTCTTTCTTGGCCCCGTCTCTCAACGACCCGTCGAAGGAGTTCGACTTCGACACGAGTCCCATTTACGAGGACGCCCTGTTCAATGCCCCGCCCAGCGTCAACGTCGACCCCTCCATTCCGAGGTCAGAGTTCGCGATTAACTCGTTGAAAGTCATACCTCGAAGTTGAGTAATGAGTAATGTAATGGTGACGGCCATGATGACGATACCCTATTGTATTGCATTGTATGTTGGCATGTTTAAGTCTAAAGGAACTTTGATTTTGTTGTGAATTAATGTGATAGTGATTATTAAGACATAATATGTTAATGTAATCTAATTAGATAATACTAAGGCATGCCACTATTAGTGAATAGCACTTGGTTTTCCATGCAGGGGTCCTAGAAGGGTGATCTTGAGGAAAGGTCTTGGAGAATTGGGTTTCAACATCGTGGGTGGTGAAGATGGGGAAGGCATCTTTGTTTCTTACATACTCCCCGGGGGAGAGGCCGACTTGAGCGGGGAGATTTTTAGGGGGGACCAGATACTCTCGGTACTTATTCATTAAGATGTTAATTTATTAGTTCATGAATAATTAATATTTGCTATTTCATTTGCTAGCTGAGAACAATTCATTGATCTAATAGGGTCACATTTAAATGAGATGTGAATGTATAATTATAATATTATAATTGATATTATTATTATTATTTCTTAGATTTATAATCAAATTACTGGTTAAAGATGAAAGAGACAAAGTTAATTTGTTACTAAATGGTTTACTGTTTGAAATCCAAACGACCGAAACAAAACGTTGCGATTGTTTGTTGTTTCAGGTGAACGGAGTTGAAATGTTTCGGGCGAGGCACGAAAAGGCTGCCAGTGTTTTAAAGTCTGCAGAGGATGTTGTTGATCTGGTTGTTTTCTACAACCCCGAAGGTGACCAGTCGCTTGTTTATTGTTATTATTATTATTATTATTTATTATTATTGTTGTTGTTTTTAAGTTATTGTATTGTTTGAATGCATGGTGTGGATTGTTGATGATGTTTGATTTGTTTGTTTTATGATGTTTGTATTCCTCTGACAAATTTTGGATGCTGGTTGTTTGTTTCATTAATAATCATAAAAAGATTTAACAGAAAAAAATGTGATCAACTTTTGAACTTCAATTGAATGCATGATCAACACTAAATGATGAAACATTCTTTCAACTACATTGCAAAACTTAAATGTAGAAAACAAAGAAATGTAACATATATTGTATAATATATATATAGACAAAGAAATGTAACACAATGCAACACTATACAATATTGTAATAACCCGGGGTCCTCAAACTAATTATAGAAGGTCAGGTTTATTTGAAAGTTGTCAGATGGCTTGGAAGATGCACAATGCTTCAAATGTCTAAGTCTTGAAATCTGCTGTTCTCTAATTCTCGCTCTACTTTCCGATATAAATCCATTTGTCAAAGGTACATAACCAAAGAGTCTGAATAGCACCAATTTAATTCTCAAATTATATTGCCACTAAATTTAATTAATTATTAAAATAATTAATCGGCAATATAATTTTAAATATTATTCAATTTATTGGATCTAGGGATCCAACACTGCCCCCTCCTTAAATCTGTTCGTCCCGAACAGACATCTATTCCCATTTTTATTTTTACTCTCGGAATAGGATCCGATCTTCCAACAATCTCATGGCTGCAAATCCCAGATCCATTTGCTTTGTCATCTTCTGGGATTTCTGTCTCCTCCCTTTTACTTCTGCGTCCCGCAAGTTTCAGCCGCGGAACATCGCCATTTCTATGCACACTCTCCTGCTCCACGATGTCGCCAGATCCCAGACTCTCCTCAGGATCACCTGCTCCACTTTCCATGCTAGGCACTCTCCTGAAATCCCGAGCACTCCCTTCTGTTATTTCCAATGGAGCCGAAACATCCGCTGGTAAATCCATGGGCTGTTCTGTAGACTCTACTTGTTCCACCATCAAATCCGTGTGCTCCACCGGCAACTCCACGTGACTCATCAGTAACTCCTCGAGCTGCACCAACAACTCCACATGATCCACCGGCAATCCCACAGGCTCCTCCGAAAGCCCCACTTGCTCCACTAAAACCTCCGTGAGCTCTCTGGGCCCTGCTGACGACTCGACCTGATCTGGTAACTCTATGGGCTCCAACGTCGAGTTCCCTAAGTCTGCCATCACGCACAGAGCTTCTGGAGACACACACGCACTGTGGTTGGATGTGCCCTCTAATGACTCCATCCCAACGCTGCCAGAAACGGTACCTGGAACAACGGACATGATTTGTTCCTCGTTGGTAACCTTTTTGCAGAGTTCCTCTCCTTGTTCTTCGCAAGATGGAAGCACCACTTTGCTCTCCTCAAAAGAACCAACAGGACTCTTCTCGGCAGAGTCTTCACCCGAAGCCAACGAGACATCCTGGCATGGAACCGCTCTGTTTTTCAAATCATCCCTAATACTCCTAATACATTCCCTCATCTCATCTACGGACTTTTTCATAAAATCAAGAAATTCATCCATCTTTTTATGGGATGGATTCTCGAATTCGTATTCCTCTGGGTCATGGCCATTCTCTGTCAGCCATGTCCCAAGTCGCTCTCGTATCTCAGCTTTCGTGCCTTTCCAATCCAGGCCACGCTCTCTCAATTCTTGTCTCAATCGGGGCACGTACAATTCATCCAAGTACTTCGGCATCCTTCACTTTTCAATTAAACAAGCTTCTACTTTAGTTACTTTTGGACACCCTTTTAACTCTAAATCCAACTCCTGACACCAATGTAATAACCCGGGGTCCTCAAACTAATTATAGAAGGTCAGGTTTATTTGAAAGTTGTCAGATGGCTTGGAAGATGCACAATGCTTCAAATGTCTAAGTCTTGAAATCTGCTGTTCTCTAATTCTCGCTCTACTTTCCGATATAAATCCATTTGTCAAAGGTACATAACCAAAGAGTCTGAATAGCACCAATTTAATTCTCAAATTATATTGCCACTAAATTTAATTAATTATTAAAATAATTAATCGGCAATATAATTTTAAATATTATTCAATTTATTGGATCTAGGGATCCAACAATATATATATATATATATATATGTCTTATATGTTTAAGTACATATATGATATACAATACAATTCCATTTCAATACAAATCATTTTAAAGTCACAAACAGCAATCCTCTCATCCCTCTCTTGTTATGTGCAGACTACAACAGATTCGAGGCCAAAGTTTACGAGTTGAGGCAGCAGCTCATGAGGTCATCAAGTCGCATCACTTTGAGGACCACCAAGAAGAAGACGCTCTTCGTCAGGTGCTCGATGTATTTTTAATGTTATTTGCGATTCTGCTTTTCCAACATTAATCCGAATAATTATTGCTAATTTATCGTTAAATCATGGTTCATAATTGTAAAAAACATTTCATAAGAAATGTTTAAATTAATTAACCATTAGTTTTATTTTTATTATTATTAATTAATTAATTATTAGGGCTCTTTTTGACTATGACCCGTCAAAAGACAAAGACCTGCCAGCCAGAGGTCTGAGCTTCTGCTACGGTGACATTCTGCACGTCACCAACGCCAGCGATGACGAGTGGTGGCAGGCACGGAGGATCGTGCCGGGATCGGAGGACGGACTCGGAATCATTCCGAGCAAAAGCAGGCGAGCGATTCGCGCCGGCGTTTGCGTGCGCTGCGTTTGATTCTCTTGGTGGTCTGCTATTTGAATTAATGAATTTATTTATTAATTAGTTAAGTATTTAACTAAACGACTTGCTCGGGCGGTTAATAATGTCGAAAAGTATGCGAGCATTTGTTGATTATTTATCTTTCACGTGCGATGGACAGAATAGAGAGAAAGGAGAGAACCAGATTGAAGAATGTGAAGTTCTTCAACAGGGATGTTGATGGGAAGGGGGTGAGCATACCTTTCACCACTCAATTTACTATTCATATTATTAATTTGTTTGTCTCAAAAATAAATAAATATTATTTAAATTTATGCTTATTTATATTGAAACAGTATTGATTAAAATAATAATAGGTTTGTAATGTAAATGTTCATAAATGTTACAGATTTATTCAAGTTTATTTTTCATTATTTAATAATTTAATAATAACATCAACTTAACTCGAAAGTCTCTGGAAAGAAAGAAGAAGACGATGTTTGGAAGGAAGTTGTCTCTGACGAAAAGCAGGGAAAAGAGCAAAAGTCTCGATGGATTGTCGCAGGAACCGAGTTTGTTGAACTGCTCGTTCGTTCGTGAATATTTCGCTTAATTAAATTATTCTGATGATAATAATATTAAAAATAATAATAACATTAAGAATGATAATAATAATATTATTATTATTATGAATCACCAATGAGGCATTTAATGCACACTCTCGTTTTCATGTTAATTCGTGGTGGAAACATTGAATGATGTGATGATGTTGAAGTACTTTAAAAGACGAAAAGACTGATTGATTGATTGATGAATGATATAATTAGGAAGACAGTGATTATAGTGATTATACATAATATTGCTTGTAAGTGGAGCATAAGTCAAAAATCCATGAGGCAATTGAGTAAATTTACAAATTAATTACGTTCAAAAATAACAATAATTGAATAACTTTTATAATATTAATTCTAAATAATAATTCTGTTCACTAATTGATTTTTATTAACTTATCATTTAATTAACAGCTTCCATAATGGACGAACCAATATTGACCTACGAGGTTGTTGTTCAACAGGAATGTGAGTCACTGCTTCTGGCATCAATTGATCTCAGACATAATAAACATACGTAATAAAGTAATATAATAAATCGACATAATAAACATACATAATTTGTCTGATTTGTCTCACTTAATCCAAGATAAAAGAGTCTCATTTAACAACAAGAATTCCTTCATGAATAATCATAATGAAATCTTGTATTCACACATCTTAATTTGCATTCATTCCTTTCGCTCATTTATTCATCCATCCATCCAAACACATCTTTGCCTTCGACAGTACAGTACGTGAGACCACTGGTACTCGTAGGACTTCTGAAGGAAGCCATAAGCAGCGACCTCATCCTCGAATATCCCGACCTTTTTGCTAACTGCTTGCCTCGTTTGCTACTATTTACATTTCAAACTACTTTTAATTAATATTATTATATCATATTACATCGTATGATGATTACCGATGATAAATATTAAGCCGAAACTTTTATTTACCTGGATTAAATTAATTTTTAAAGACCAAAAAAATTGGGAACAAAAAATGATTGCGATATTCCGAATGAATTTCCAGACACGACGAGACCGAAGCGTGACTACGAAGTCGACGGGCAGGACTACCACTTCGTAGCTTCGAGGCAACAAATGGAGGAAGATATTGAAAGGGGACTTTTCATCGAAGCCGGTCAGTACAATGGCAACCTCTACGGTACCAGTCTGGCTTCCATTCTGGAGGTGGCGGCCCAGGTAAAGGAATTTTATTCATGAATGATTATTCATTCATTGTACCGATTGAATATTAAGTGCATCTAGATTTACTCTATAAAATGAAATTTTAATGGCATTTTTCTAATAGTAATAATAATAATAATAATAAGAGTAATTAATAATAAGATAGAAATCAAAAAGTTGTTGCCAAATTGTGTTCATTTACTTTTAACAATATTCAAATTATGTGGTAATATTAATAAATAATTACAAAATACGTGCCAATTACCGTCATTCCATAAGGTAAACTTTAGAATATCTGTAATTGTTTTAAGGACAAACACTGCATTCTGGATGTAAGTCCAAATGCCATAAAAAGGTTGCAAATGAATGGACTGTATCCAATAACCATACTTGTCAAACCAGCAACAATTAGTACCATCATGTGAGTCACATTGAAAACATTATGTATATATATATACATATATATACACATGGTATATTATAATTGCAACTTAACTAGACTTAGAATATGGGTTCATAAACCTTTATCATATGTCTTTTGATGCAAGCACTAAACCTACTCGTGTATTAACATGTCTGAAGATCAAATATACCTGATATGTGATTAAGTAATAATAATAATAATAATAATAATAATGTGTATTGTAACTTCAATATCATGGGCATAATTACTTTGGAACATCTCAGAGCTTGGAACTGCAGACTGACAGAATCAGAGGCCAGAAAGGTCTATGAAAATAACCTCAAATTGGAGCAATCTTATGCTGACTACCTGACAGGTAGGTTGACCTAAGTTGCCTTAATTGTACTCTTACATGATGGTGATCATCAATTTAATACCATTTAGACATTTGCAAAGGATTTAGCCCAATTTTCTCCAAAGTCATAATAGTTGATGCAGCATATTTCACTGCTGCACCATTGATAACAATGTACTGTACAGTAAAACCTGCATGTAGGGACAGCTACAGTGTTCCCATTTATCCCTTTTATCAGGTGTCTAAAGTTAAACTAAAATAAGGTCTGTTTCTAGAAACAAACGACCCTTGGGATAGGTTTTACCCTATTCTCAGGTGCCCCAATTCACAGGTTTTACTGTATTTGTCACCCAGCTATCGTGATTGGGGATCAAGCAGAAGAGGTTTATGCTAGCGTCAAGGATGTCATTTGGAACCAATCCAGCTCCTACATTTGGGTTCCTGCAGATCCCTTTTCTTGAAACCCCCGAGAAGGATCAAATCCGGGGTCGGATTCCTTTCCGACGGGAAAATCTGTCCGTCGAGTCGTTCCACTTTCTGTTCGTAGATTGCAATTTATTAGGAGGAATATTTTATCCGTCATCGCCATCACGGACCTCGAAAAAGGTTCGATTCTGCCGGGAAGGCGTGCGCTCGGCATCGTCCGACGTTTCGTCCTCGTCGGATGTCGTCGATTGTTTCCTCGTTCGTTCTGAATCTTCCTCTTCATGTTGTGTTCACTGCTTGACAGCCATTTTTTAGACATCCATGCTGAGCTCTTCTCGTTTGCTTAGATGTGGTGATAATGAATTGTGATCTTATCATTTAGAGTTGCACGTCTCATGATGTTAGCCAGCTTTTGTAAAATTTCCATCAAAATATTTCACAATTTTCATACTTCAGGTGACTTCTTAATTGAGTTAATTGAAATTCAATCTATACATAAATACAAGACTTCAATCTGCCATCGTAAGGCCAAACAATGACGGATGCTTTATGTGAACAACTGACATTAAATGTACCTTTACCTTTATCTATGGCCTATGGTTAGTGACTGCATTTTAATTTTTATGACCTACAGTATTCACTGACGTGCTTAATAGCGGTGCTTGTTAATGATCTGCAAATTGAAAAACTAAGTACTCTACCCTCGACCGAATGTTGCAACTCAGAATGTTGGCAAAAAGCGTTCGATTGGCCCCAATATTTTTAAACTTCTCTGGATGATTGGCCATTCTTCTGACATCAATTTCCATCGTCTGCTACCAAAGGAGAGAGTCCAAAGCATGTAAACTCCTTTCGGGCAGTTCCCTACGTTACTTCCACTGAAATTTCCATTTATTAACTCTCTTTCACATTGTGTTTTGGTGCCGATATTTTGCAGATTATTGAAGCTGCTTGTGATTAGAAGGATTTGTAGCCTCAATCGAGCATCAGGTTTCGGACTCTTGTCATCACCGTTGTTGTTGTCGTTGTTGTTGCTATTGAACGAGGTTGTTGTTTTGACGGGCCAACGTTTTTTATCGTTTCCTTTGCTGGAAAGGTTCCTTTGGGGACGGGAGCAGCTTATTATTGGTCACTTTTATTGCAAGATGTCAAAGTTTTATATTCTCTGCATGTTATATTCATGTACTTGTGATAGCCAATCGTTTTAGAAAAAAAATGTGTTAATATTTTCAGCAATAACTATTCATTTTAGGCATTTCTTGGCCATTTACTTGCAGATCTTAGTGCAAAAATGTACCATAATGTAATACCTCAAGCAACCGTAAGCGACATCCAAGTAAGGTGCAGAAAGTCTTTTGGAACACTTTGGAGATAGAACAATGTGCGAATAGAAAAAGATATTTATAGGTTCTACGTTATCCCAAAGATGCCGAGAATGAGGGGGCACGCGAGTCCGTTCGGTGCTCCTCTCTGCATCAAAGTGGGTGGTGAAGCTGCAGGTCAAAAGTGTTGCGAAGAGTGACGAAGGAAAGATGAGTTCGAGGCGAGTTTTCTGATGGAGAGAAACTTTGTACAAACGTTCCAGGTGCAAAGACGATAATACTGTTGGCTCCTGCACGGAGTTCAGACGTCTCTCACTCTCCCGAAGACGTGGGTAGCGAGGAACCTCCCCCGAAAGGGGAACGAGACGTTTCGAGGGAGGGTGAAGACGACCCGTCGCTGTAGCAAGCGAATGGCGAAGAGGACGAGGAATTCTGCGACGAGAGGAATGAAGACGACCTTTGCATTGGCTCGCAACTCGACATTTGCTCGTCACTGGAAAATGAAATTTGCCTGCGGTTATTTGAGGATTTGTGGATTACTTTTCAACGTTGCAATTGAATCACCTGCTTGATTTTGTGTTCCCCAGTGATATACTTTGGAAGACACCAGGGGATAAAAGGGCCCTTTTTGCCGGGCTGTGAGTGCTGTCGTTCACGTTTACTGAAAAACAAAGAGGTTTCAATGCAAACATTTGTCATCACAAAGGACATTCAACTTCTACGTACATTTTCGTTTGGCCACATTCATGGGGACATGCTTCATCATCACTGGGCTGGCACTAAAACATCAATGAAGCTTAGATGAAATAATATTTCAACTTATTAAAGAACTTAGTTCATCATTATACCATGTGGCAGAATATGATGGACTAGAACCACTAGAAAACATGGCCAGAGGTGAGATGCATGCACGAGCCGGTGACGTATTTGGCATGAAGAGTGGTACTTGGTCATAATTCAGTGGTGTCTTCTGACCATCAATGACCATAGGCTCTGAATCGCTCTGAAATTTTGATTAAGTTATATTTCCTGGAATGTCTAGAAAATACTTAATTTTACATCATACCAGGCATAAGTGCTCCCAAGATCTACTCATGTTGATGGCAGACTGAATTTCCCTGGTGGAATAGTGTGAGTAATCATAACAAATCCAAATATATATTAATTTTTAAACAAACTTTTCATGGGCAGCTTCCACAATGCATTTATCAACACTTTCCTCGAATTTTATCTGATCCAGCCGAGATGGAATCCTGAATATTGTCTGAAATGTTTTAAATTTGGTGACACAAAGCATTACTATATCTGAATAAAAAGTACCAAAATTAAAATCATCTAACTCTTGGAGAGAGGTTGCTAGTGCTCAATCTTCTGGCTACTAAATGTCGGCGAACGTGCTTGTTGTTGCTGGAGATAGTGCAAAGTAAGTCAGGAATGAAAGGCGGCAATGTAAGAATAGCCGATTCTCATGCATACCTCAACAACTGATTTTCTGAATGATCAGATTGTGGTGACCCGTTTTTGCTAACTGAACGGCTTTGCATCTTGAAAAGAGACGGATCGCTCTTGTACCTTTTCAGCGGTGACAGGTCGTCATCGCATAGTTCCATTATTTGAATATAAGATAACTTTTAAGCCTTCAAGTCTCTTCAATTGAATGTGCTTAAATTACCGCCTCTTTCCTACAAACAGGCGTTGAAGCAATTTTCCAATACCTGACCCAACACATTAGGATCAGATGTTTACATTGAACTGAGTAGAAGGCTGAATTTCTTAAGTTGGGAAAGTTAATTTTATATGTTAAATACGTTAAAAGTTTAAAGTAATTGTTTGTGCTCACACTATATCGTTGCTCAAACTTGTAATAAACGCGATTATGGCGCATATCAATGAGTTTTCTAATATAAATTATAAACTTTTATAGTTTTAAATATTTATCTCAAATAGAAATATTTTAAAAAAAATTAATTATGAATAATTACAAATAATTACAAAAATTACATTCTAAACATTTTTTTTGGTTTGAGAAATTTTTTTATATATTTAAAATCAATTTCGTAGGTAGCAAATATTTGCATCACTGCCTTTGGAAAATAGAAAGAGAAAATTTAATTTTGATCCATGGGTACGAAATTTCTGTCAGAGGCCTGGATACAGACTCAGAAAAAAAATTAAACGGGTTGAGGGCAGATTTAACCTTTAAAATGAATATTTACATTACATTTCCTTCTTGTGTTCTGATAAAAATTGCATCTCCCTTTTCGATCATTAAGTCTAAGTTCCATTGTCTGGCACCTCAACCTCTTTTTGACCACCTGTCGAATTTATTGTAGATGTCTATATTTTAAAATATAACTTACAAGTTTTTATGTAAACAAATAAATAATTTGTCGTTGATGAATTGTAATTTAAGTCTGCTAGCATAACTAATAGCCTTTCGAATTATTTATGCAAAACGGAAAATTACAAAATATAATAATCAAGTTACAATTGTTTTAATTAATTGCTTATGTAACGTAATTAAATATTTAGATGCGATTTTATCACTTGATTGATTCAGAATTTAAGTGAGATTGCATCTTTGCTATCACTGCTATCAAGATGGTGTTTCTTGTGTTTTGATAGTTGCGTGGTTAGTGTTTTGAAAATCTTGCTTTGATTTATGGTTATTTACCATTTGTTAAAATGTTTTTATTATGTTTTTGAGATATGTTTTGAAAATTAGTTTTATAGCAAAGATCATTAGATTTTTGGTGAAGATTGTTTTGCAAATTAAGAATTTGACTATGCACAAGCAAGATGTGGAGAACTAGCAAATTAACAAGCACTGGTATGGTGTTATCGCTATCTATTAAGATCTGATTTAATAAAATTTATTGTTGACTTTCCTTTGTCAGGAAAGATTCATTCAAATACTTAAAAAAATAAAGCACATTTGGAATATCATTTACATGTACATAAAAGTAAAATAACTTAAAACTTTTTAGATATATGTTGAGTGCAAATAAACTTACACACAAATTCGTGAAATAACATCTTCCTCATTAAGTTCTAAAGTTTATGCATTAGCTGGGACATTACAATAAGCTTACATTAGACTTTTCTGGATCTGTAAATCAGCTGAGATGGTCAGCATATTTGGAAATACATTTTAGTCACTAAACATGTTTTGTTGATTTTTCCAGACATAAATGTTATGTATGTTTTAAATCAATACATTGTGAATGTATCTGAACTAGTTTGTATCTGTATCTAGTTATTGGTCATCAAAAGTACTATTTGACTGAATTTATTCATAACATCAACATCTTTCCTATTCTCTTTGATTTTGCATTTGTTAATTGGATTTGTTTGCAAGTTCATGCATTTCTTGTGCACGAGAAATTTGTTTCACTAGAAACATGTGCAGTTAACGTAAGTTTTCTTTTTGCGATTTCACTTTATGTGGGAGTTTGTTGTTTCACCAATGTCGGAAAGGATGCTATTTTCGTGCAGTGCCATCGTGGAGGTGTCGAAATGACTTGTGGAAAATGTTTCTCAGCTAAGCTGTCTTCTTCTTAGCTTTATGAAAGGACCACATTTGAGGTCTGGGCAAATGGCCCAGTTGGATAAAAGTCTCGAGATCCGTTCGTTTGTTTTGGAAAAACCAGAAGAGACGGCATCGGAAAGGCGTCGGTTTCTGCTGTTTTTTTTGCGTTTCTCTTGCAAGTAATTTGTTTTCAAGGCTTTGCCATTTTGAGGGACAATCAATCATGCTTCGTGGGATTGCTTCCATCATCTGTGATCTCTCACTTGCAGAGTCCCCTCTGGTTTCTATACATAAACAGTCTGGCCTTGTGATGCTATTTGGTCATCTTTTATTGACTGGCTGGGCTTTGACTGCAAGGATTAATAGTCGAAACCAGTAACTTACATCGACGTTGACGGGGATTTCCAATGACCTGATCAATTGAACGAACGTACTTTTCTCACGAGTTAAGTTATTTTATGTTGAACTGCCACCTGTTCGTCCGTCCGTCCGGATTTCCTTATCCACTCGCGTGCGTACGTCTTGGGGGATAGCGAATTACAGTGCAGTCATTTAGACTGGAAAAGTGGAACCATCTCCAGCAGGATGGCGTGCAGTTGACTGGAGTTGTACGGTGGATGCTTTTACTGCGATTGCTGAGCACCCATGTCGCTGGTCCCGAGCGGCCGCGTGCGTGTCTTCGTTCCTTTTCTAATTTTCTCCTCTCTCCGATCGCTCGCTCTCACCTTCCTCCCTTGCTCTTCGTCAGCATCATCGTCTTCTTCTTCTTCCTCCTCCTCCTCCTCCTACTTCGTTCATCCACTTCCTCGTGAGAGGATCCGAGTAGTTATCGTCGTCAGCTTATTGTTAGTGTGTGTATTAGCGAATGTCGAAGGCAACCGATATGTGTCCTTGTGCGCATGTGCGTGCACATGTTATACGACCGAGTGGCGTGCACTCGGCCTGTCCTCCGTCACTCCTTCCTTTCGTCACGTGACTCGGGCGTCAGTACGGAAGGAATGTTGTGTAATGCCTTTCTGCTCTCCTTGTTAAGTTGTTGCGCTGACAGTTGTTGTCGTCGTCGTTGTTGTTGTTGTTGTCATTTCCTCTTCTTCCTCTTCTTCTTCTTCTTCTTTTCTGAGTCAAGGTGGTCGACCAATGATCGTGCAGAAGCGGATTTTAAGATCATTGATTAGCGTACTCCACGGGCCTCTGGAAATCCATCAGCGCCGTTTGTTGTACGTACGTCGTGGATTCGCATTCGCAGAACGTCGATGACGACCGGTCGTTGTGGAAGCCTTTGAAGTGTTAATGTTTCATGGAGTTCGCTGTTCTTCTGTTGCTATGGCGACGATCGTGCAAGGTGTTGCCGGTTCGCTTTTTCGATGAGAACGACTTCTGATGATGGCGATGATAATGATGGTGATGATGATGACGATGATAATGATGGTGATGATGATGACGATGATGGAGGTGTGGACGGCATCGACGATGATGGTGATGGCGGCTTCCTTTTCAATCTGCATCCGGCTTTCCGAAGTGTAGCGGCAGTTGTGTTTATGTCGGTGTGCGATAGGTGCATGTTTGTACTCTCGTCAGTTGCTCGCTGTGTTGTTGTTGTGCCTTAACGTTAATGAACATCTGAATGTTTTCTACTTCAGCACTTGTACTTTAAGCCTGCCATTTAGCTATCCCAAAGACGCCTGCGAATCCAGAGGGAATCAATGTTTGAGTCTTTATAGTTGTGAAGATGATGATGATGGTGATTATTATTATTGTCATCATTGTGGCTCTTATCCTACTGTCGAATCTCGATTTATCTCGACTTATCAGTGATTTAATGAGTGCAAATGTGTCACTGTCGTTTTTAATTTTAAATATCTCTCGTCATCGGCGTTGTCGTCGTCATCAGATGATTGATCTGTTCCCTGTTCAATGTTGTTTCCCTATTGAACCGTTCTTTTATTTCCCTCATAGGCAACTGTTGATGGAATCAGTTGTCATCGTGATAATTAAAATCATCATCATCATCATCACCATCATCACGAATCTTCAGAGCTACTTCCAGAACATTCTGAACTATCCGGCCCTCTGATCATATTTGCCGACCTGCGTTTGCCAACAACGCTTTGGCAGTTAACAATATCATCACACGCGCCGCCCGTAATGATATCATCTTCAAGATATCATCTTCAGCAGCATCGTTCTAGTTGTGCTCAAGATGTCGATGATGATGATCATGATGATGATGATGATGATTCATTTGATGAATGGACGATGTAAACTTTGTCAGCCAAGACTAAGACTTTGTATCTAATTGTTTTTTGTATCCACGTAAAGTTTCGTTGCATTTAATGTTGTTATGTTTATTTATTGCAATAGGATACAATGTAATGAAATTATGCACATATACGTATTACTACTAATAATAAAAATAATAATAATATATAATAGGATTATTTTTTTTATTATTATTGTTTTTGTTAACACTGCAATTATTATTATTATTATTATTATTATTATTATTATTATTATTATTATTATTATTAATAGTATACAATGTAATGAAATTATGCATATATACGTATTACTACCACTACTACTACTACTGCTAATAATATATAATAGGATTATTTTTTTTATTATTATTGTTTTGTTAATGCTGTTGTTGTTGTTGTTATTATAATGTTGCCAAATTATTTATGTATTTGCACTAAAAATTGAATTTTTACTTTATAATAAAAGTTGCTTGTTAAAAACAGCCTTTTCTGTTCCTAATAATAATCATCTTGTTACATTAAGTTGATAACGTGGAAGCAGCTTAGAACCACTCCGTCCTTTTTTTCTTCTACTGTTCGTGCCAGCTTTCTATTCTTTTCTGACTTCTTCTTTCCATTTTCAGGGTTATTTTCGTTAATTATTTTCTTTTTTTAAGCCGACGGTGCTTATTAAAAAAATATTAAAAAACCATTAAGAACTCGTCATTGATTTCAATATATTTATAACCTTTAATTTCACTCGTGGGATTAAAAACACGGCCTAAGAAAAACGATAACTGGTTAAGTTAACTGATAGCTGGCAACAAACGATGCAAATTGTTTTGCAGGATGAGGATACAAAACATGTTAGGCCGTTGGAGGCAATGAATATCGATTGATTGAAATAAATGGATCCTCAGTTTCTCAATGTGGACTGCCATCCATCCACTCTGCAAAGGTTATCAAGTTGTAATATATACAATATATTTATATATTTATACATTTATATATAATACATCCGATAAATAGTCTTATCGAGTATTCTTAATAATAAATAACGATCTTTTAAAAACTAACGAGTCTAATCGACGAGCGATCTTTCTGCAGGCCCGTCCTCCATCCATCCTACCCCGGCGGACCGACGGGGGGTGCGTATTCGCTGGACGTGCACCAGCCTTCCGAGGGCATCCCGCTGGTCAACCAGTTCAATCCCTATCGACAGCCCGCATCCTCGGACTCCTCCGGTCACTCTTCGCTCGCCTCCTCTCAGTTCTCGGCTTTCGATTCCTTTTACAAAGCTTACCAATCAGCTTACGGCCAGAACTCTGCTCTCGCGGGGGTAATGTTTGGCCACCCGTCTTATAGGTATTTTTGGCTCTCCCCCATAGTCGACTCGAAGTTTCTAACATCGTTTTACTGTCTAGTTTATGAATTTTTATGTTCTAAATTTTGTTTCAAATACAGTCTAAATTATAGAATAAACTATAATTTTAAAGTGAAATTTCTCTTAAAAATGTTTCTCGGCCGAGTGCTTAATCGCGCAAACTCGGCAGAATGTGAAACGTTTAAAGACATGTTACCAGATTCGATGGTCCACTCCTTCCGCACGACCGTCAACTTCCACTTCCGACCGGCTTCCTGCACTACCCTCCGCTGTTCCCGAACTCGTCTCTCTACGCCTCCCTGCCTGGATCTTCCGGGAACACTCGCTATCCGCCCGACTACTTCGGTCGCAACCTTTCCGGCCTGTCGTCGTTTTCTAACGCTTCCGAGTTCGCCTCCGACCTCGGCCCGGCCCGGCCCTGGTCGGGACTCGAAAGGTTTTTATTTTTATATTCATCGAACGACGACATTTAAATAACGCATTCAAATTCTTCCTTCGAGGACCTCCAACATCCTCGACGCCTTCGTGGCTCCGTCCGTTTCCTCGGAATCGTCCAAGGACGATCGCCACGGAAACGATCGATCGGCAAAAAAGGTCGGAGACGGGGACCGCTACGAACCCGGGGCCGTTTTTTCCGACCGTTCGGGCCACAGAACCGGCGCTTCCGGCCGACCGAAAGTCGACGGACGCGGGGAGGAAACCTCGGAAGACTCTCTCGGACGTCGCCTCCTCTCCTCGACTTCCTCGACGCTCAGGAACGACGGTCGTCGGGAAACGTCGCAGAGGAGGGGGAACGGAGAGACGGCCTGTCCGTCTAGGAGACAGGATTATTCCTATGCAAACGAGAAAGCGGAGTTTGCCGCTCAAAGTTCCAGCAAAGATTCTTCATTTCAGAAGAGAGGAGTTCTAGCTTCGCCTCAAACCCTGTCGAAGAGCACGTCTTTTCCCGTCGTGGCAAACTTTCCCGAAGCATGCGGTAGTCGTTTTCGTTTCTTTCTCTTCCCTTTGCATCTACTTTTTTATTGACTTACGAACGTCTCTTGCAGACGGACATTCGTCTTTCGCCCGTCACGGCAGCGACTACTTGTTGAACCATTATGCAAGCAAGATGTATCCTCCCGTTTCGTTCTCGTCCGAGTTGCCGAGTCTCCAGTCGAGGACGTCTCTCGGCTCAACGATCTATCGGCAACAAAACACGTGTCTGCAAAGGTCGGACGACAAGCCGAGACGGGAAGTCGCCTCGAAACCGTCGAAATCCGAGGACGGAAGTAATTCGAAGAACTGCACGTCGTTTCTCTCCGGGTCGAAACGACCGCCCCCCGACAATCGGCAGCCCGAAAAAACGTTCGAGCAGAAGTTTCACAGACCTTTCGAACTCCTGCCCGGGAAACCCTCGACCGTCGACGAGAATCGTCGTTCTGCTGCCGGAAACGCTTCCGCCCCGTTGCAAAAAGTCAGAAAATCGAACGTCAAAACTTCGACGCTCGACGAAAAAGTCGAAAGGACAGGAAGTTTCCTAAAAAATGCTCATCAGCAGACCACTTCGAATCGCCTTCAGCACTTCTTAAAATCTGAAAACTCGACTTCTCGCATGGACGGGAACGACGCGACGGCGGAATCCTTCGCGGCGAGCGCTCCTTCTCGGTCGAATTCCTTCGGAACGAATCCGAATCGAGAAGTCAAAATCGCGAGAGCCGGGGACGAGACGGCGTCCGTCCGAGAAGACGGAAAGACTTCTGACTCGAAGAGGTCTCCGCGGATCCGCGTCTCGGCGAGCAAAATCGACGCGGAAGAAGCGTGGAGGTCCGGTTTGAGGGACGGAAAAGTTTCGAAGGAAGTCGATCGGAACGCCTCCTCGAAGGTCGAGGATTCCAAGTTCGAGGAGTCGTACGACGACTACGATTACGAGTGTGAAAGGAAAGTCGCGCGACTCACCACCGTCGTCTCGGCGACTCCTCTCTCCCCTTCCAACAACTCGCAGGAAAAGATCGACTTCCTCTCGAGTCTCGGCCTCTCGACGATCGAAAAATGCAAAGGTTTGGTTCTCATTTAGAAGAGTGTTTCTCAATTTTTTTAAAGATTTTTTTGTTTTTTTTGCTTGACAGTTTCGTTATAATTTGTTGCGTGGCTTGCAGCATCTTTTAAATTAACTGCAATTAACGTACGAGCTAATCTGACCGCGGGCAATACCGGCTAGGTTCTAATAACCGGTTGGATTCGTAAATTACAAATTATAATTTTCTTCACAATCTCCCCCCAAAACTACTTTGCAATTTGAGAACTACTTATTTAGGACTATTGTCGCTTAGCAACCAATTCACGTTAGGGTCACCTCGACTACTTGCAAGTTATTTTCATAGCGACACGATTTTCAAAGTCCTGCAGTGAACCAATTAACCAATACCCTTGCATTGGGACTTACAAATTAAGGGGAGCAAAAGTTGCAAAAGTTTCTGTTTAGTATTTGGATATATGTAATGTAAAGGTCAGCTAAAACAATATCTGGAGTAACTGTATTGTTACTGTATTAATTGCTGTTATTGGAAATGAATTAAAATGCATTTAGTATTTGGATATATGTAATGTGAAGGTCAGCTAAAACAATATCTGGAGTAACTGTATTGTTACTGTATTAATTGCTGTTATTGGAAATGAATTAAAATGCATTTAGTATTTGGATATATGTAATGTAAAGGTCAGCTAAAACAATATCTGGAGTAACTGTATTGTTACTGTATTAATTGCTGTTATTGGAAATGAATTAAAATGCATTTAGTGTTAAAATGCAATTAAACCGGTCGTGTCTAAATTTCAGAACTGGAGTTCGAGAAGCGTCGAAGGAGGAAAAGGCAGCTGAGAAACCGAAGTGTGAGTCCGACGTTGTTGAAGGACGAGGAACCGACGGCAGGCGGAAGCTTCTGCTGCTGCACGTCCGACTGTCCGCACAAAAACGGAGTCGACAAGGGAGCCATGCTCGCCATGTTGGGCCTGCACCAAGTCGGAATGTGCCAGGACAAAGGTCGTCAGAAAGAGCTTTTAAGACTTGTCTTTAATTATTTATTAGTCGTTAATTAGTATTATTTAATTCAGGAGTAAATTTGGAACAACCGTTTAACAAAAAAAACACCAACAAAGTTTTCTTCTTTGCAGACGACAAATATTACGAAGAGGGAGGTATGTGCCAGCAGACGGACGATTCCTCTTACAGGGGAGTTTCCACCTCCTACTCTCACCACTTTTCATATCCACCACCTTTGACCTCGTTGTATTCCTTTCCGAACCAGTACCCTCCCTCGCACCTGTCGACCTCCGTGTACTCTTTCTATCCGCCCGGCTACGTGATCGACCAGCCTTCCTCCGCGTCGTCTTCCTCCTCCTCCTCGTCTTCTTCCTCTTCGACGACTGCCTCTTCGTCGAATTCGCCGTACTGTCGTTTCTATGGCAACCCTCACGTGACCTCCTCGAAAGGCACCTTGTCCTATCCATATCAGTCGAGTCTTGCAAGTTGTTTTGACGGCCAACAAGTTTATTATCAGCAAGGTATTTGGTTGTTTCTCGAAGTGCTGCTGTTGTTGTTGTTGTCGTTGAATTGTATGTGGGGCTAGAGGTGCACAACCACTTATTTAATACCTGTTTATTTTGTTTATCCAAGTCTAAGCAAGTACTTTATTTTAGTGCACAAATATCCTAAATGCATTGCAATATTATTATTATTATTATCAACTCTGCACTCTGCAAGATCAATAAATAAAAAATAGTATAAGATAATAAATACCAATAAATAAAAATAACACATGAAAAGCAAGTTAAGTAAAAGTGGGAATGAATCACTACCTATGGAGTGAAGGCAGATCAGAAGTGTGGAATATCACCAGGACGAAAAATGGAAAAGGATCGCTCCAACTTTATCAGAGTTTGGTCCGAACCAGTTCGATGCCTTTCAGGAAACAATGTCTTAGATGAGTAGTCTGTCATTCAGTGAGGCTCATCCTGGAGTTTATAAGAGCCATGTAAAACCTGACCGTAGGACGGCTAGATTTTGTACAGAAATGGTGTCCCTATGGGCAGGTTGTTGCTAAGTTATCAAGTTTATAGTTAAACTAAAGTATAATCTGTTCCTAGAAATAAGGGCCCTTAGGACAGGTTTTACCCTGTTATTGCGAGCTTAAAATGCCAAAACGTTCGTCTTTCCTTGAAGTTTTAGTTTTAGTTGCTCCTTCCTTCTCGACCTTCAGGTAAAGACGAGAGAATCCACTCGAAGGTCGGTCGTTCCTCGTCGAACGACGTCGTCGACTTCGGAGGCTACGAGGACGTTTACGACCGAAACCTTTTGGACTCCTCCGACGTCGCGAGCGTTTCCTGCACGACGGCCGAGAGGTGCGTCTCCTCCACGCCCGCGAGTCGCCGTCGGAACGCGGGGGATCTCCTCCTCCTGCCGCCCGCGGAGAACGGACTGCCGAAGGGGAGCGACCCCTCCCTCTTCCATTGGCCGGGGGTGGATTCCGTCGTCGAAGCATATCATCACTACATCGAAGGCAAGAGAGATTTCTAAGAACATTCGAAAGTTTTTCGGTTTTAAATGTCATTCATGCTTATTTATTTATTATTATTTATTATTCTTTATTATTTATTTATTATTCTTTATTATTCTACTCCGATAGAAAGAGCTTTGGAAAAGCAACTCCTCCTGGAACATGCGACAAAACTCAACAAATCAAACTCTGAACTGCTCAACACCAGCGAGCAGTTGAAGGATAAAATTTCAGTGAGTCAAAGTTAACTTGTAATTGAAATTAATATTCCATTGATGTTTAACTGATGTTATAATGATGTTTAACTGTTATCAGTGTCAGTAGTCATCCATATTTAGCTATAGCTGGCATCGATAAGCACAAATAAGTTGATAAACGATACTCCGACAACGATTCGACGAGCCACATCTTCGCCGACTTTTCTTTTCACTCCGTCCGTCATTCGCATCCGTCGCAGGATCTCAGGAAGTCCAAGACGGGACTCGAAGGTGACAGAAGTTCGACTCAGTCGCAGTTGGAAGTTTTGAAGAATTTCATTTTGCAGCTCAAGTGAAACTTGATCACCACCATCACTTTGTCCATAATTTATTGCTTTCAACGTCTTCAAATTATTTTTATCAGACAGACGGACAGACAGTCGGACGACGATGCCGGAGTCGTTCGAGAGAAACATTTGCGAGGATCAAAAATAATTTTTTATAGCATTCGTTGCTGGTTCGTTAGCGTTTAAGATATCAAAAAAGACGACGACGCGCTGCATGTTTTTTTTTGTAGCGTCTCCTGAAACGCGTCGCGACTTCCTCGAAGTTGCCGCCACTTAGCCGACGTTTTTGAGAACTTCACGAGGCGTTCGGTTGCAATCGTCTTCAGATCACGGTCCTTCTGAGAGAGAACGAAATGCCTCTGCCGTGTTGCATTAATTAATTTCAACGTGGTTTGTTCCTCGTGCATTCCATCGTATTCGGGTAGCTTCCAGGCTGGCTCGGCCTCAGAAATTTTTGACGTTTTTTACGACAATCTCTGAAGATCGCGTAGTCTTTGTTGAGTCTTATTTTCTTCATTTTTTGGGGTATTAAAATCCTTTAAATTCTTATTGCAATGAATTCACTGTGTTTCGATTTTACTGTGTCGCTCGACCTTAACGCGTAAACTTCCAAGCAATCGAGGTATTCATTGGATCTGCATTTTTCCGACTCGTATTTATTTTCTCTCACCATCTCGAGTCATCTTCCCCTCCTTCCTTCCTCCTCATCACCTCCCCACGCCTACCCACAGTTGTTTATAAATATTCGCCAGACCGATACGCGTACGATGGACACATGAATTGAACCAAATCTGCCACTTTTCTAAGACGGCCATCAACTTTTTTGTTAAATGCATTCGTTTCATGCGTTGCGGAATAAACACGAGACACAAAACCTTTCTAGAAGACGGAGGAGGAAGAGTAGGAGGAGGAGGAGGGGATTTCCAGGTTTGAATTTTTAAGTTTCAATGTTTCCCAATGTCGATGTTCAATTACTTTTCGTACGCGGATCCTGAATGAAATAAACATTTATACGTCACCTCGACTCCCTCATAAAGGACTTGCCGATGTCGTTCGCATTACAGGATTTTCATTGAATTTGGTGACAGGACGTTTAAAGGAGGAAGCTGAGCGTGAAAGTCGTTTCGGGAGTTTCCCTCGGGAATAACTTAGACTGGAGATTAGCGTCGAGACAGCTTCTATGATTTGAAGCTCGAATGAGATAGAATCTTTAAATCGCAGTAACCCTGGAATAAAACGTCTGGTCCTACCTACGTACTCTGGGGATGTCTCTGTGGATGAAAACATTCGCTACGTCAAGTTTTTTTTCCATCCTCAACGGAGTTCGGAAACTAAGCGCGCACTTTACGGCTTCTCGCCCACGCTCAGAAACCTTAAATTGTTTTCCATCGATCCATCTAAATGGAAGAGCGGTGAATAAGATGGCAAAAGTGCTGACGACATGCCGAGAAAATCAATCGGGAATTTTACGTCTTATCCGAGCCTGTCATAAACAGAAAGTTCTGAAGTCATGGACCTGCTTGCATTTCGAACGCAGCACATGTTCAGTGTTCCAGAGGTGAATAGGGATGTATTTAAGGGGCTGGGAGCCGCATTTTATTGCTTTCAGTGTATTGCCAAGAGGATCGTCTCCTTCTTTCTTCTCTCTTCATACCTTCATTTTATTCGTTCCTTCTTTCATTCGTTCCTTCCTTCCTTCAATCTGGTACGATGAACTTCGTCTCCACGGAATCCTGGATGGAAGGAGCCTCGGATATGAGTTGTTCTCTCTGCTGTTCCGTGCTGTTTCCATCCTGACTCAACCTCTTCGTGGTGACCTCGTCCTTCGTGATTTTTATGAAATCCACGCTTCCGATGCTTGATTCACGTCTACTCGTCTTTCCGTAGTTCAAAGCGTTCAGTTGGATCCGCGACCCTCCGTCGAACGAGGCCTGGCACACTCCGTACTTTTCCGTGTAGATTTCCAGTCTCAGTTTCGCATCCAAGTCCTTGCAGCGACACATGAGGATGTGCTTAAACGGAGTGCGAAACTCGCGATTGAACCTGGCGTAGATGACGGGATTCAAGAGGCTGTTGGCGAATCCCAACCAGAGGAGACTGCTCCCGAGCCAATGAGGAATGACCGACGGGTCGTGAACGAGCGGTCTGATGAGAGCCAGTATGAAGAATGGCAGCCAGCAGATTATGAAGGAACCCATGATGATGCCGAGCGTCTTGGTGGTTCTGTGCTCTCGCGAAGAGGACGTCGACGATGACGATCTCCCGAAAGAGAAGATCTTCGATTGTTTGTCGGTCCTGCCGCACTTGGAGTGCTGAGAGGGGGTGGCACTGGTCCTTCGACTGAAGAACGACACCCCGCTTAGGTCGAAGCTGTGTCTCTGGGGGTGCTTGCCATCTGCAGCTGCGTCCTCGCCGGCGGCTTCGAGATCGGTTGCCGACTTGCTTTCTGGCTGCTGAGAGAGGCGACGATGACTCGCAGAAGGTGTGAGTTTACCTCCCAACCTCGGGTCGTAAACCTCCAGGCGATTGGTGGTACCGAAGGTCAACGTTTTCGTGGCTTTGTCGCTCTCTTTGGTCGTCGAGTTGTTGGCGAGGTTGGACGTCGATAGGTGGCGCTGAGACGAGTTGTCGGGGAAGTAGAGACACTGTTGCGACACTTGGCGAGACGGTGCCCGACTTCGGCTGAACGGAGACGCGTAGCCATAGTTACCGGGAGAAGGGGAGGAGTTGAGGGGCTGCAGTTTGGCCTCGGTCTTGCGCACGCGATCCGAGACGACGAAGATGCGATAATAGACGAATATCATGACGAATAGAGGCAGGTAGAAAGCGCCGACCGTGGCGTAGAATTGATAGGCCACGTCCTGACTCAATTCGCACTGGTTCGGGGGCGGAGCGGCCTTCCAGCCGAACAGAGGGGGTATGCTGATCAGGGCCGACAACACCCAAACGCTGACGATCATCAAAGCCATCCTGCAGGGAGTTCTTTTGGCCGCGTAATCGAAAGGGCGGGTGATCGTCAAGTACCTGTCGATGCTGATGGCGCACAGGTTTAAGATGCTGGCCGTGCACAGGAGGACGTCAGAAGACGTCCACACGTCGCAAAGGACTTTTCCAAACTTCCAGATGCCCATGATCTGAATAATTTAGATAATATTTTTTTCTCTTTTTTTATGTAATTATGGATAATTAGCGACTTTATTTCCTCTCTAAAGATAGAAAGCATTTCGTAGACATTTTGGATAAATTAGACGGTTATTTGTACCCTCGGCGCATGTCGTTTATTGAAGTTAAAAGTTCTGAGGCCCCGGGCGTGGCAAGGAGTGCAATCAGAATATCTCATCGGAAAAAAGGACAATCAGGAAAAGACGTGATTAAATGCTGCCTCAAAAGACGACATTAAATTAAAGATAGAGCCATTTACGATCTCCGAGTGGATTCATTTATTTTTACTTTTTTCTTTATTTTTTTTAATTTGTGAATAAAAATAACAGGAAATTATTCGTAAGCAGCGCCAATCTCTTCTTCCCTTGTAAATACATGGAAATAAATCAAACGTTTTTCACTAGAAGACGAATGCATGAATCCACTTTTAAGCAGGAAAAGTACAAATCATTGCTTCTTGTTTCTTTTTAGTTTTGCCACCAGGGGCAGCACGGTACAACCCCGTTGGATCTCGGTTTGTTGCCCCCGGCGACAGGACCAATTGAATTAAGTAGGAAAATTTAATAAAGCTGGGTAAGATAATTGAATTAATTGGCACCGGAGACCTTATCGATGCCCGTGTCTGGCTGGTAATGATAATAGTAACATCAACAAACACTCTGGTCTCGCATAGACACTTTTATGCGCTCCAGTGCTGATTGGCTGGCAAGTCAAAATGGCCGCCCACCCGAGGCACGTGATCCCCGTTATTTGAATGAATGTTGAATCCAGTAAATTCCTTCGAATAAAAATTAATTATTAGGAAAATAAAACTCCATCACGATTGATCTGAAAAGTGGATTTATATCGGGTACTGGGATTTGGAGAATCCAGGGGATCGTATTTCTGCCCTCAAAGCTGCTCAGCGCAGGATTTGAAACCAGAACCGGATGCCCAACGAAAGGCTATATTTTTGTAGTCGTTGTCGTTGTCATCTGGATAAGTCCGCATTAAGTCAGACGTGGAAAGATTTCAATTCAAAAGACATCGCCATTGGTCAGATTACTCGACCAATCCAAAGTAAGATCGAAGTTACTTGCAGCCTCCAATCTCGAAAACGTTCCTTTAAAATCAAACTTTCACTTTCGTTTCGACCTAACTGTACTTCTGCATTTGTGGTTTTACCGGGGTTTTTTTTGGGTGGAGGTCAATTAAGCAAGCACATCGTCACAAATAACGACGTTTTAATCAGAACAAATGATGATTTATTCAGCGTGGAGGACGATATTAGAGTGAAATAACGATGTCAATATTTATAAAAAAAATGATGTCATTACCAATCACAACCACAACAACAACAATGACGACGACGACGACAAACATCTCTTTTGATGACAATGATGATGATGATGACCAAGGCGATGTTAATCTGGAGATCACCTGCCAACATGTACTCAATGATAATGTACTCACTGATAATGTACTCCATCATAAAGAAGATGCTTCCATCGTAGATCCATGCTTCAAATTTTTTTATTGCTTTTGAACGCAAAATGTTCTTCAAGAAATAGACTTTCATTCAAGATTTCTTGATGATTCTAATGGATCGTGGATGCGATTCATTGATGCGAATAATAATAATAATAATATCAATTAATACATTTGTATTAATAATATATTTTCACTTTCAAAATAACTTTGTGGTCAGACGAAATACGTTTTAATCTCTTTTAAGCATAATTGTGCAAATAATTAATATTCTCTATTTACTGTTAAGACTTGAAAATTCATCCATTTGCATGGATGGAAGCAACAATAAATTCGCTGCCCTCAAATGGTAATTTATATTAATATGAAAATCATTTATTAAAATAAAATAAAAACTAAAATAAAATAAAATAATTATCCTTGCAGAGTATTTATATTTTGCGCAGACGACAAGATGGAACGACCCCAAGAAATCTTTTCACTGAAGAACTTGAAGTGACCATTCGTTCTCATTGGTGGATAAAAATAGACTTCAATCGCTGATTGGTCGGTTGATCCCGGAGTCATTAATTAAATAATTTAATCGATGACGTCACATGGATGCCATCAATTTATGGGAGGAGTTAAGGAGTCTGTTTATTGGCTGCTCATTGGCTGGAAATTATTTTAAAAAGCACACAATAAAATAAAAATGGATGAATTTAGGAGCATAATATTGATATTTAAATCGAAATTTAATAAAATTTACAGTGAAAGCAAGTGTGAATTTGTAATTATTCCATAAGAATAATATTCATAATAAAATAATATTTATAATAAAATCACCTAATTGTCAACGGAAAATGGTAAGAACCATTTCGGTAATAATAAAGAATAATAAGTAATAATAAGTAATAATTGTAAGAATTCAAATGACATTGTGTTCCCCAAAGCCCAAAGCCTGAATGTCATGAATTTTAATAAATAACACTAAATTAAATAATACCTGAATATCACTAAAAATATCACCGAATATAATTAATTTAATACCACCGAGTAACATTAAATACAACTTTAAATATAATTATAAATATAATATAATGTAAATCACCGAACATGAATGAACACATTTAACACGATCATTAACAAGAAATCATTCCAACTTCCTCTTCGAAATAGAAGAGGAGATAGACATAAAGATAGATATAAAGATAGAGATGGAGAGAGTGAGAAAGATGGAGAGGCAGATCGATCAACCCTCACCTCGTAAACCATGGCCAACGGCATATCGACGAGAGCCACCAGAAGGTCAGCGAGTGCCAAGGACACGATCAACCAGTTGCTGGGTGTCCTCAGTTTCCTGACGAGGCTCACGGACAGACACACCAACACGTTGCCTAGCAACGTAGCCACGATGATGCCCGAGCAAACGACTACTATCAGGACCGCCTGCCATGTTTCGTACCTGAGCGGATCAATCACGTGGCAGGTATAAATTAATTAGTGGAATAATTACGTCAATTAATTTCTTTTTCCTCTCAAATTTCACGTCATCGTCGAGTTGAAGTCAACGCAAAGACTTCTGCTGCCTGTTGTCGTTCATTTAACTACAAGTGTTTCTACATAGTTTAATTATTAATATTAATATTTTGTAACTTTGTTTATACCATATGTATAACTACAA
>CM067526.1:10040128-10055128 GCA_034509925.1 Hirudinaria manillensis | reverse complement strand
AGAACTTCTCAATTTGAGATTCAATCTTTACTTGTAAACTCATTAACGTATTCTAATCGCTTGTATTCCCTGATTAGCATATTATAATTTTTCTCGTTTTATGATTGGCACACTGAATACTTATGAATATTCATCACTTTCATTCTCAGCTTTTCCCATATAAAGTGAAATATTGAAAGAACGAGTTAATAAATTTTATTGAATAAATCATAATTAATTATTTAATCATTTTTATTGCCCCAGAAATGGCTTTAAATATTTCATATCAATGAGATTTATGTTATTATGAAATAATTTATCAACAGAAGTAATTTATTTGTGTTTAAGTTCCATTTAAACTTCAATTAAAAGTTATTTGAGGAAAATATAATATTTAAAAAAACATACGAAAATAATAAACGATTATAATTAATTCAACATTTTGTTGTAAAAGGGTTGAGAAGAAAATGTCGACTGATTGAATTGATTGAACTGATTGAATTGAATGAATTGATTGAACTGATTGAATTGCTAACGTCTTTGTACGCAGAACAATGGAACCACTAAGAACAACCTCCATCAATCAGAAGCACAAAACTTTTCAATCCTTTCAAGCTTCTAATTTTGGGAGTAAACATTTTCATCGACTTATTTATATCGGTTAATTGAAAAGGCAATTTATAATCTCGATGTGCTGAAAAATATTTAATAAAAATTCTATTTAACACACAAATTATGCGCCCGAGTTACCCGCATTTGGGGTAATCGCAGCCTTCAGCCAACCTCGGGTGCAATGGATCGGCCTCCAACTGAGCGTGCCTCCTTTTTGATCACGACTACCACCTACGCCAGGTAAAGTTATTTTCAAAAATAAATAAATTTATTTATGTTTACTAATTACAGCAGAAATCAATAGATTGTTATAATTGAGGAATGAGTTAATTATTCAGATACATAAAAATAAAAGTATTTTCTAAACATTTATTTTAATGAACCAACAATAAGTTAATAATATTAGCAGAAAACCCCATAATTAATTATTATTATTATTATTACTAATATAACATAATATTAATAAATTTATTAAATTATTTATAATTTATAAATCGTTTATCAAATCAGAGCACTGCCTAACCACATCAGACTTGCAACAACTACGCCTTTAAAAATCCTTGACGGAAAACTATTATTCATCAACGACCTTCACCTTTGCCACGGAAAATAGTCCACGGAATCGATGCAAAATCCCAGAATTCTCTCCTATTCCAGCCTCCAGAACACGTGATCACCCCATCCACTCAGGTCAACAGAAACGTTCGACCAATCGCAGTCAATACTTCTTCATCAAACGAATTACCAAACCTTGGAACTATGTACCCCTCGATAATCATTATCAACTTCACAACCCTACAGCCCCACAAACCAACAACCCTTCAACCCTGATCGGGGCGCGATTGTTTCAGGTAACTAATAAATTATTCATGACCTCTTGAAGAGGCAATAAATAAATCACAACTCCATTCCAAATGGCAGACTTCAAACGCCACAGTTCACTGACTAACCTCGTAACCTCAATCATAACCACCTCGTAATGTCTTCATTTTCTTATTCTATTTTCGCAAAAAAATCATAATTTCAGAATTATTGCCCATATTTCTGCAAGTCGCCACCTTGTTGACTTTATAATTTGTTTCTCTCAAATTATGATAAATAAATAAATAAATAAATAATATTAAAGTAATAATATTGCCTAAATTTCTATGAAAATTGGAAAACTCCCTGTTGAAATATTTCTAAATTCATTTCCATTCAAATGTTGCATGTTTCCATGGTAATAATTAACGCGGGGAATGCAAAGAGCCAATAAAAATTCATGACGTAACACCAGCCGATCACGTGCGTGTCCACGGCTTCCGGTTGTTGGACGTGAATATTTAATGTTTTATTTACGCTTATTTTACAGTAATGTCCTGTAACAGCAAGAGATATTTCTTAATTATGCCCTATATAAGTATAATAATAATAATAATAATAATAATAATAATAATAATAATAATAATAATAATAATAGTAATAATAGTAATAATAATAATAATAACAATAATGATAATAATAATATAATAATATTAATATTAATAATAATATTAGTAATAATAATAATTGTGTGACGTGACCATGTCCACGTTGTTGTGGTTATCATCAGCTTATATAAATCCAACATGAAATTAATGAAATTGTCGTCTGGGATTTAACAGGACTTTGGAAAATGAAACTTTTTTGCTCTGGAAAAACAAAGTTTTCTTGGTAAAATTGAATTACCTGAAATTAATTTTTAATTCATAAATAAACGTAAACACGTCATTTCGTCTCGACGTATGTAACACAATATAATACAAATTAAAATTATTAAAATATTAAAATTATTAAAATATTAAAATTAAAATTATTAAAGTATTAAAATTAAAATTATTAAAATTAAAATTATTAAAATATTAAAATTAAAATTATTAAAATATTTTATTCATTAAGAAATGACTCCAACGTGGACATTCACATGTAGAAAATTACATGCAGATGTTTATAAATGCCACATGTTATTATAATGGAATCTCATTAATATTAACAAGTTCTTTGACTATCAAATCACTTTCGTTCAGTGATGTTGAACGATGCAACGAGATCTAGAAGTAATATTTAAAATATTGTTTACATTTATTTATCAAAATAATATTTTAAAGATTTAAATATTTATTAAAATAATATTTTAAAGATTTAAATATTTATTAAAATAATATTTTAAAGATTTAAATATTTATTAAAATAATATTTTAAAGATTTAAATATTTATTAAAATAATATTTTAAAGATTTAAATATTTATTAAAATAATATTTTAAAGATTTAAATATTTATTAAAATAATATTTTAAAGATTTAAATATTTATTAAAATAATATTTTAAAGATTTAAATATTTATTAAAATAATATTTTAAAGATTTAAATATTTATTATTTAATAGTTTTAACAATTAAAAGGCTTAATTCGGAAATGTTTGCTCAATAAAAGGTTAAAAGCAGGTGGAACCGAAGATAACGTTTAATAAGCGGATGTTTTTAAGGAGCAGACGTCTCCAAAGCCGAAAGGAAAGCGGAGGGAATTCATTTAGCGTTCAACTGAAATTGATTTAATTTACATTAAAATAATTTAACTGATTAATTAATTAATGTTATATAAATTTAAACTATAATTATAAATTAATTTATATAAATGTAAACATATAATTATAAATTAATTTATGATTTTTTATATTATAAATTAATTTGTATTAAAACATCTTAATCGAATGATACATATTAACTCTATTAATTAATTAATTTATTTATTTATTTATTTGTTTAGTTTTTAGAAATCATTTCAACAATTACTCCATTAAGAAGTGCCTTGGACACTTCTGGCGACGTCTGCAAGAATCCTGTGACTTTCGGAAAAGCAAGTCTTTTTTTTCTTTGCGCACCTGTTGCAGTGGATCGATAATTGCACCTTCTTTTGTCTCCTCGCATCCTCTTCCTCTTCTTCCTCCTCTTCTTCCTCTTCTTCTTCCTCCTCCTCCGTTTTGGAAGCAGCTACTTGGAGAAGTTCCAATCTGCCCCGTGGAGAAAGTGGATTCTTATCTTCAATTTAGGACTTCTTTGATCCCTCTGAGAAGTTACGACTGAGCAAAATTTCGTTCCTGTTTTCTCATCACGTGGCATCACGAAGAAGATGATGAAGAGGAAGATGAGGAGGATGAAGAAGATGATGAGGAGGAAAAAGATGATGGCGAGAAGGTTGAGACAACGGAATGAATTCGTGATGAATTAATCTGACCACGTCTCTCTGCATTTCAGCAGCAGCAACAACAAGAACAACATCATCGGTCGGGCAACTGCTCGTCCAACATCCATCATTTCTTTGGCAGAATATGTCACGTGCAGCTGCTATTGCTTGAATGAACAAAAGGAAGATGACGATGAAGATGACGGAGACGATGAATACAGCAATGGAAGCATCATGATGATAGTGATGATGAGGATGACATTAATGACAAAGAAAGCCTTTGCAATTGTAAAAATGAAAGTTAAAAACGAACATTTCGTCAATTTACGAGAAAAAACGTCTTTATTCGAGACTATTGCATTCAATATTTTGTTTATAATTATGCTTATATTTATATTACTCATATTTATATTATATTTTGTTATTAATTATAATTACATTCCTTAATTAGTGTGACTAATTAAAGTGTAATTATGCCTAAACATTAAAAATAAATAAAATATAATAGACTTTATATAAAGTATAATTTAATTTATTATAGTTTAATATTATAGCTTAATTTATAATTAGCACCGACTTACACCTACAAGTTTAATCCTTTCCATTATTTGAAAATACTTTTAGAAATATCGCATTAATTTTTAGAAATAATCTGTAATAAATTTATCTTGCTTATTCTTAAAGTGAAAATATTAAGAAATATTCTGTCTTATTCTCGGTCGACTTGAAATATTCAAAATTTAATTCTGTTTGTTTTGATCGATGAAAAGCATCTGTCGCCTGTCAACTCCAAACTTGACCAACAACAACCAACAACAATCAACCACAACCAACCACAATCAACCACAACCAACCACAAGCAACTGCAATCGCTACACACGCATCAATCGCTTCGACCTCAAAAGTTCCAAGAAAAATAAAACTATTTCCTGAAATCGAAAGTAGCCATTGCTTTCAAAGTGCATACAATCCACGCTGAAGGATTCCATGGAATTGTACGATGCAGTGAAACACGGACCATTCAGTTCCGGTTGGTTGGTTAAAATGCCCAAGCCGTGGATTGATTGCCTGGCTGTTTATCCATGCGTGGAGAAGACAGATGTCTGTAACAGAGTCGGATGCCGGTTAAATTGCAATTTCTTCGCTTTCCAAACATTTCGTTTCACTTTCGTTGCTTCGAATTTGGAAGTTTAAATTACTTTTTCTCTCGGTTAAGTCTGTTAATTGTTAGTCAGAGAGAATAATTTGTTATACCTTTAACTGGAACGTGTAGGATATCCGGTGGGAGTTGACGGACTCAAAACAATCATCCAATGGCATCATTCGTTCATTCACTCGTCCGTCATTTATTCATTCATTCATTCATTCATTAGTTCGTTCGTTCATTCACTCTTTCATGATTCATTCATTCGTTCATTCATTCAATCAATCGTTCATCATTCAACTGTCAGCGTAGTCAATACGTCGGAACGATGAAAGAAAAGATTCATTGGGACTTTCAGGACATTAACGTTCTGTTTTTGCAGCGATGTTGTATTCACGAAAGGAATTAATTGATTGGTTTCTCGTTCGGTTGATTTCATGATTGATTGGTTCATGGAACCGTAGATTGATGAATGCACGGGTCCGATTGGTCGACGACGAAAAATTACGAACGTCGGAAAATAAATGGGGATTCCCGATTCTGAAAGATTAATATTTTTTTTTGTCAAAAAGAAATGATGAAATGTGGATTTAGCTTTGAATTTCCAGCTTTCCGTGGGATTAAGCAACTAAAGTGTTGGTCGACAAACAAATGCAATGTAAATAGTTAAGTGTCAAGTGAAGCAACAGATAACAGATAGTTAAATAGCGGAAATTGTTATTAGTGTTATGAAATAATAATTTAACAAATTACGGATCATAACTAAAATTGGAAGTCCTTTCAAATTTGACCTCAGGGGTCAAGCGGTAGACGAGTCTTTGACTGAATGGACGATGGAGCGAAAAGAAAAACGTCGAATTCTTAAAGGAGTAATTGAACGCTTGAATGAATAGGTGAGTGAGTGAGTGAGTGAGTGAGTGAGTGAGTGAGTGAGTGAGTGAGTGAGTGAGTGAGTGAGTGAGTGAGTGAGTGAGTGAGTGAGTGAGTGAGTGAGTGAGTGAGTGAGTGAGTGAGTGAGTGAGTGAGTGAGTGAGTGAGTGAGTGAGTGAGTGAGTGAGTGAGTGAGTGAGTGAGTGAGTGAGTGAGTGACTGAGTGAGTGCATGCTGATATTAATTAATTGACAATTTTTGACATGATTTCTTGAATTCAGCGTTTAAATGAATCGTTAATTTTGATGTGATTGAAAATAATTATTTGCGCAATCAATGCGATTGTTTCACGTAATTAATAAATTATTCATGACCTCTTGAAGAGGCAATAAATCAACCAATCGATTGATAGAACATCCAAGCAACTCCACTGACTCAATGGGATTTCTAAGACTTCACTTCCGTCAGCAGGAATCGAACCGCAGACCTTCGCCTCGAGAAATTGAAATGAAGCTGAACTCAATTCATAGCAGGTACCCGCAAATGAAAGAGAAAGAATGGCGATTGGTTGTCCTCCTGATTAATTATTCATGAAGGTGCAACAAGCACAAGTCCCTCTGAGAGCGGGAAATCTTTCCACGGAATTAAGTTTCCGCTGTCGTCTGCTTTATTGGCGCCAATACTTGTTGTGGCTTTTTTGTTTCGAGTGCTTCTGTCACGAATCTTGTCTTACGAAAAAATGGGTGCTCTTTAATCAGAACGGTCCATTTTAAGGCTGTTCTAAAATATGACCCGCTGACCTAATGTGACCTTTGTCCTAGTTTAAGTGAAGAACCAATAGCGACGTGAGGCTCGTACGAATTTACGTTTTAATTAATTAAATTATAAATTCATTCCAAGTCATCCCTTGTTCATTGACTTAGAATTTGGAAATATCAGAAATTTCATGGCAATAACTTTTTTTTGGTATTAATGGTGCGCACAACAATATGTAGTTAATATTAATAATAATAATAATAACAATAATTTTATTGTATATATTATATAATAATAATTACATAATAATAATTATATATATATATATAATACTATTAATATTATTATTATTGTAACTATCAATAAATAAAAACAATTACATTTTGACACATGGTACCGCAACATAAAACTCTTTGGCATTTGCTTTTCCTGCTTTTCATTAGACTTCGTAGATCATCATCGTCGTCGTCTTCATCCTCATCCCCATCGTCATCATCATCATCACCTTAGTTGAGAATTCGTTGAAACAGTTGTGAGAGTTGGGTTTGAAACGGGTGCTTGAGTTCAAAGAATGAAACATTTCTTGTCTTATTGAAACTGAAACATGGCAGACGATGTTCATAATAAAATCGACAGTTAACAGGAAGTAATGATGATGTTGACGATGGCTATGATGGCCATGATGATGATGACGATGATGTTGACGATGGTGATGATGACGGGAATGACTATGACGGCTACGATGATGATGATGATGATGATGATGGTGATGGTGATAACGTTGTAAATGGGAATAGCATAAGCACGCGTCCTTCAGTGCAAGAGTCTTGTAGGTATAATTCTGGAACCTGCAACCGCCATCTTGTTTTAGGTCACATGACCACAATAAAACTCAAGAGGAAAAGAAAGAAGACGGTTGTTTTTGTAGCATAAAAATAGGTGTTGAAAGTTTATTGTTGCACGTTGTTGTTGCTGTTGCTGTTGTTGCTGTGGTTACAAGTGATTTTGTATTATTATGTATGTTGTTGTTGAAGGCTGTTGTTGTGTTGTTGTTATTAACCTTTGAGTGACTCTTGAACTTTGACCGTTTACAACATCTTTTTAAATGGAAATGCTATGCGGCCCTGTAAGTGTGGCAATGAAAATATATATTATTATTTATATATTTTTTATATATCTATATATATTATTTATTATTATTATATATTATTATATTTTACATAATATTTATATATAAATGTTATTGCATTTTAAAATTACGGGAAAATGCAAAAAAATGCTTCTTTCCATGCCATGGAAAACTGTGATTACGGATCTAAGTTTAAGTAAATATACGAATATTATAAATATATAAAAACTAATTTAATCGCAATAATTAACGCAAATAATAATTGTTTTGTAAATGATTGAAATGAAATATTATTGTAAACAATAAATTAAACATAATTAATTAATTATTTATTTATTTATTTAATTAAATAATAACAAGCGAAAAGATCAGAAAAAGTTAACGTGCAAAATATACTTTGGAAAAGATTGAACAGGATTACATGGAAGCTCATGTAACGTTGAGAAGTTAAAGTGCTCTTAGATATTTTCGACGTATTTATACTATGAATAAAAATAGTAATGTAATGAATAAAACTATTTATATAATTAATTAAAATAACTACATTAAGAATAATTGTAATTATAATTATTATTATTATTAATGAATAGAAATGATTATATTATGAATGAAAGTATTTATAAAATCAATTAAAATAATTATATTATGAATAAAACTATTTATATGATGATTTAAAATATTTATATTGTGAGTAAAAGTAATTATATCGTTGTAATATAAATAATATATTATAAAATGAATTAAAATAATTATATCATGAATGTTTCTTTCATGTTTGTGAAATTTAAACATTTATTTACATTATTTAAGCCAACATTAAATCAATTTTTAAATCTAAAATAACAATTAAACATAGTGCTATTTTAAAATCATATTTTATGTTATTGAAATAATAATTATTAAAATATAAAAATTAAAACCCTTAATTGAAAATATTAATTAAACATACTAATTATAATATTAATGATAAATATTAATTATTTAACTTCCGAGTTTTTAAAACCTAAAATCAGTTGATCACGGAATTAGAACAGCAGGTAAATGAATCATTTACACCTGTATTAATCACTCTTCAGGTGTTCATTCCACCTTCACGACAACATCACTTACTCACTTGGACATTGTGAACTGATAATATTTTTATGTGAACTGATAATGTGATAATAATATTTATGTGTTAAATGATAATGTACAATTATTTTTATGTGAACTATAATATATTATTATATATGTTTATGTGACCTGATAATATTTTTGTGTGAATTGATAATGTGATAATAATATTCATGTTTTAAATGATTATATGATATTATTGATCATATGTCAGATGATAATATGGTAACGTTTTTCTGAGTACTGGTCACGTGACCAGTAATAAGTTTATACCATTAGAATATTTAAACTTCTTTTCTGAACAAATGTGTTAAAATAAAATGTAAATGAAATAAATAAATAAATTCATTTGATGCTTATTAAGTCGTACAAATTTTCCTGCAAAATCGTTGCAATGCTTCACAATTTTTCTAATTTCATAACTTTTTACATTTAAAGAATTAAAAGATTTAATATTTTAAATAAAATGTCGGGTTACAACGATGCTTAGGAACGAATGGCTTGCGTGTAGGCCGAATTGGTTCCTGCGATATGAGGCCATGATCACAAGAGTGGAAGGGGCGCTACATAAATTAGTACAACGCTATATAAATTATTACAGCGCTACATAAATTAGTTCAGCGCTATATAAATTATTACAGCGCTGCTGAGTGGTCCTAAGTAACCAGAAAGACATAAAATCAACATTTGTCGTTGTCGTTAGACTGGTTGTTTGCAACTTGTCGTAGTGAATGTTTTAAAAACATTAATAATTAATGGCTAATTAATTAATTTATTAATTTATTTATTAATTTATCTACTAATTTATTTCTTAGATTTTCAAGAACTTTCAAAACATTTATTCGGATCATCCGAAAATTGGATATTACAAATATCATGTTACGAATTATCCCTGTCACGTGGTGGAGGTCATGTGATATCCAAGCACCTGCTCTTTAATAATAATAATAATAATAATAATAATAATAATAATAATAATAATAATAATAATAATAATAATAATAATAATAATAATAATAATAATAATAATAATATTAATAATAATAATATTAATAATAATAATAATAATAATAACAATAATAATAATAATAATAATAATAATAATGCGTATGTGCTACACGCAATCAACTCCTAGCAATTCTTTTCAGCAAAAAATTAAAGTTGAGTCGAAAATTTCTTCGCTCACTTTTCTACAACTTTTTTTGAATAAAACTGAAAGATCATCATCATAATCTGAAACATCATAATCATAACCATCATAATCATCATCATCAGGAGTGGAAGCAGCAGTGATAACAGAGCGTGAAATGATCTCTATCACAATCGCCTCGGGCTCCCACCACTTGAATAACTCCATTGAATCTTTCAAATTCATTCAACTGTGAATTGCACCAGTCACATCATCATCATCATCATCATCATCGTCATCGTCATCATCATCGTCATCGTCATCGCCATCGCCATCGTCATCGTCATCGTCATCGTCATCATCATCATCATCATCATCATCATCATCGTCATCATCATCATCATCATCATCATCATCATCATCATCATCATCATCATCATCATCATCATCATCATCATCATCATCATCATCATCATCATCATCATCATCATCATCATCCAAACGCTTGTTGTCTTTGCGTTTCACCACGTCAATGTTTAAGAAGTGGCCTTTTATAATATTATAATAAGCACATTAATAATAATAGCCTTAATCATCATATCATCCACGATAAGACATTGGCTTTAATAATAATAATAATAATAATAATAATAATAATAATAATAATAATAAAAATAATAATAATATTAATTATTTTTCGAGCGAGTAAGCTAAGGAGCGGTCGATTTGTTTTTCTTGCGTGTTTTCGTGTTAAATACATGTTAATTTCGCTCGGAAATTATCGAATTTCTCCGAATTTAGCTTATTCGTGTCCCCTACCTTCCGTTTTGTCTGAAGGTGAAATCATTTTACTGTTTCTGTAAAAGAAAAGGGGAAAATTGAAGACCTGCGAACGAAAATCCTTCCGTATCGTCGTGTCTGTTGACTTTCGTTTACGGACTCGCAGTCTTCTTGAAAACTTGTAGCTTTCACCGTTTCGGAATGTCCGATTCCGACAACCTAGTTAGAACTCTTCGTTCTCGAGCCATATTTGGAAAGAACTCCTCCGGCGAAAGCGTTGCTGTGTCTCCAGTTACAAATTCAGTTGTGAAAGACACAAGCAATGAGGAAAAGCAGGAAACATGTTGTTTTTGTAAAGCTGTCTTCAAAACAGTACGAGGTCTCAGAATCCATCAGAACCATGCTCACCCAGAGGAATACCACAAAGAAGAGCTGGCAAGAGTTATTCAAAGTGTGTTTGGACTGAGGAAGAATCCACACTGTTAGCCAAGTTTGAACTGGAACTGAAAAGCAAAGGAATCAGAAACATCAACATAGAGGCACAGAAAGGTTTCCCACACAGGTCACTGAATGCCATTAAGTCTCACAGAAGGCAGCCCAAATATAAGAACATCTTGGAGAAATACCAGACTAAAATAGAATCTGGTGGATCAGATAGTCAAGTTGAACGTTCATCCAACCGTGAAATTACTTCTGCACTCTCAGGGGTGAACAGCCTATGGAACGAGATTGCCAGCGCCGAATGGAGGCTGAACTCACTTGAGAAAAAGCAAGTCAACCTTGCCCTTCACCGATACTTGCCTACCGTCCCAGTTGCAACCATTAGGAAAGTTAGGAACAAGCCAGGATATCGCAAATATCTAAATAATTACATCATTGAAAAGACAACTTGCTCTGGCAAGCCTACGAAATGTACTGCGATTCCCACACTCACGGCATCTCCAGTCGAAACGGAAGTGAATAGCTTAATTCAACTGCAGCAATTTATACTCGCAAATTACAAATACATAAATCTGCCATGCGAGGAACTTTCCGAACTGTTGAGAAATCAAATTGTTGACATCGACTCAAAGCGCCGTTTGATAGACAAGGAATACATACAGTGGATGGAGAGTTTGAAAGTGCACAATGGAAAGAAGGGAGCTGACAGATATGAAAAGCGGCCTCCGAAGGTCGAGACTACTTCCTATGTTGCATCTGACAAAAGTAAAGCGGGAAATCAGACCAGACCATTTCGGACAACGAAGATCCGACCATCCAAGAAGGAGATAAGAAGGGAAGACAGAAAGAAGAAACGAGCGAAGGTCCAGGGGTTATTCAGGAAGAATAGATCTTCAGGAGCTCGTTCGGTTTTGAATGAAGAATATAACGAGGAAGTTAAACCCATACCACACGAACAACTGCTCCAGTTTTGGGAACCAATATTTTCCCAAAAGTCAATTACAGACGATAGATCGGTGGTTCCAGTTTGCGGTATTTGTCATGATTTGGAGGCTCCCGTCAGATGCACTGAAGTAAAAATGGCTCTGCGAGGTCTTAAAGACGGTGCTCCCGGTCTGGATGGAGTGAAAAGGAAACACTTGGAAAACATCAGACCAATCGACTTTGCTGTGCATATGTCCCTCTGGTTATTGACGGGCCTGCCACCATCTCCCTTCAAAGTTGGCGTCGTCAGCTTTATCCCAAAGGTGAGAGGAACAGCCGATCCAAGTGAATTCAGACCAATCACTGTGAGTCCGCTCATGAGTCGCCTCTTCCATCGAGTGATCAACAAACGCATGTCCGTATATTGGCCACTATCATCGAGACAGAAGGCGTTCCAATCAGGCGACGGTTTGGCCGACAACATCTGGCTTGTAAAGGCTCTTGTCGCCCAAAGCAGACAAGACAGAAAGAAGCTGAACATGACATTTGTAGACGTGTCTAAGGCGTTCGATTCCGTTTCCCACGAATCGATCATCAGGGCAGCCTCACGATTCGGCGCACCACCCCTGTTAACAAGATATTTGTCGGAAATATACAGTAATTGTCAGGTGCACATCAGGATGGGAAAGGAGCTCAGCAGATCCATACAGGTCGGCAGGGGAGTAAGGCAAGGCGACCCCATGTCCCCGATGTTATTCAACGCTGTCATCGACATGGTTGTCAGTGACATTGACAGATCAATTGGGGTTACGGGAGGAGGCAAATCCTCCGAAAAATGCAACTACATCGCCTTTGCAGACGACCTTCTTTTACTGTCCAGCACAGACGTTGGAATGAAAGTGATGTTGCGACAACTGGAGGTGTCGATGGCCAAAGTTGGACTCATCATGAACGCATCCAAGTGTGCCTCGATGAGAACTGAGGTCATCACTCGTAAAAGACAATGGATCGTCAACCCAGAGCCGTACCTGACACTGCAAGATAAGGATATCAGGGCACTCTCCATTGTTGACACCTATAAGTATTTAGGAGTTCGAATCGGACCTCGAATGCAATTTGCTTCGCTTGCAGATAAAATTCAAAAAGGCCTTCACTCGATTTCGCGGGCTCCGCTCCTGCCATGCCAGAGAGTGTATGTCCTAAGGACTCATCTTCTCCCTAGTCTTGTTCACTTCCTCACCTTCGAAGCGATCAGCCTCAAGTCCTTGAATTCTGCTGATGTCGCAATAAGGAGGTCTGTTCGAAAATGGCTCCGGCTGCCAAGAGACACCCCAAATGCATTCTTTCATGCCCCGATCAGAACGGGAGGAATGGGAATCCTTCAACTGCGTCGATGGATTCCGGAAATTAGAATACGTAGAATGACAAAAGTTCTACAGCAGGCCAAAGAGACCAACGACAACTTCCTGATGGATGCATTGCGCGAAAACACAATGATCGCCAGCGAAGTCAAAAGATTTGGGAGGCCAAAGGAAAAAGATGAGCCGAACGTTCCTCGTGGACTATCAACCGCGAGGGAACTTTATAAAACGGTCGACGGACACGGGCTGATGAGATTCCCGGAAGCAATAGCCCCAAGTGAATGGCTGGTGGATGGCATCAACAGAATGTCATCCACCCAATACATAAGCTGTGTTAAAGTCCGCTCAGCAACACTTTTCAATAGATTGCGGGCTTCCAGAAAAACACCCCTGTTCAACACAGCCTGCGCAGCCAGATGTGGGGAAATGGAATCTCTCGCCCACATTATCCAAAAGTGTCCGAGTACCGACGGGCCCCGCCATGCAAGGCACGACTGTATAGCGAAGATGCTTGAGACGGTCTTGACACAGATGGGGTACTCAACAACAAGAGAGCCTCGTATTCCAACCGTCAGCGGGACCAGAATCCCCGATCTTTGTGCCTGGAGCGATGAACGTTACATAATTTGTGACGTGGCCGTGGTGTCCGATAACGTGGACCTAGATAGAGTCCACCAAAGCAAGATAGACAAATATAACACCACGGACATTCATCGCTGGATGAAGGCTAACAGCCCAAATCAGGGCAAGGGCAAAATGGAGGCGATTGCCACAGCCTACATAATCAATTGGAGAGGAGCAATCGCCATGGAAACTTGGACCTCGTGGAAGAAGCTTGGCATATCTAAGCGGTTCTTAACGTGGACATCAATTAAGACTCTGATAGAAACCCATAGAATATGGAGAACATTCAGAGCAAACGCTTGGAAAGCAGGGAAAAGAAGAAGGCCGAGAAGAACATTTATTTGATTGTACTTTATCTAATTTATAATATTATATTTAGGCTACTGTTAACAGTCCATGGGTTTTCCCGGGCCCGTCTGAGGACTCTAAAATTAGCGATGAGGTTCACTGTTTGCGTGATGGTTTTACGGACGTAATCCGGGCTGAATAAAAGTTTTGAATATTAACAATAATATCATTAACAATAATATTACTAAATGAATTAATATAATATCTTAATTACCGTCTGGTCAACCAATTCAATGAAATTTATAAGAGAAATTAATTTCTAATAACTATTTATTCGATTAAGCAACAAAATGTTGTTATTAAAATTATTTATTACTAATTCTAATTAAATAAATTAATTTTATTTTTTAATATTAATTTCATTATTAATTATTTATTATTAATTTTCTGTAATTCCCAAAAATAACTTTTCTTTTTCCACGATGAGTTTTTAATAATTTCTCCTGGAAAGTCATTTCTGTGGTTTCAGGAGATTGTTTTATCGGAGTTCGTTGTGTCCACCGACAAAGTATTCATAAAATTTTATTCCAAATAATTATTCTTGTGGTCAATCATAATTATTTGTGTTTGTTACGCATGATTTCATC